>JAOXYD010013190.1:0-15038 GCA_028565735.1 Pinacopodium congolense
AAATACCTTTCAACTTAATTTCTTTCATATACAATTACAAGTTTTCTCTCTCTCTTTCTCATAATCTCAAACATCATATTTTATCTACAATTCATATATAATTTCTTTTAAATAAAATTTCATACAATGATATAAAGTTACATATATATTTTTTAAAATACTTTTTAATATAAAATTAAAGTTTGTTTAATTTTTTAAAATATATTTTTAATTAATTAATTGAAAGTTTATAATTGCGCATAAACTGCCGGTTGAATCGCCAGTTAAACTCTAGTTTACGATTTTTAAATTAATTTAACCGTAATCTAAATTGTTAATAACGGTTTCGGTTATGGTTTAGACCGTTGATTACGGTTACAGTTTTTGAACTGTAATCGCCAGTTATTAAACCGACGGTTAGCCAATTAGAAATCTAACTGTAGTCAGGGATAGCTCTAAAGGCATTTACGAGGGGGTGAATTAAGATTTAAAAATTTTCTTGTGGAATTAAGCTCAACACCTAAGCCAATTTTTAAAAAATTAGATGTGTAAAAGTGAATGCCAAAAAGATAACAAACAACTTACTAAACAATACACACAACAAGTAAAAGATAAAGAGAGAAGGGAAGAGAGAGACATAATATTTTATAGAAGTTCACCTACCCCATAGATGGTTACGTCTTCTCTCTAACTACTTGTTGGATATCATTAGTTACTATCAAATAAAAAACAATTACAGTCTTTCTTTTAGGGTAAATAGTAACCCTTACAACAATTTGGTTAACTAATGTCAAGAGAAACCCAACCGATCTTGATTCTTAGGGTCAATAGGAACTCAACTAATCTTGATTTTTAGGGTTAAGAGGAACCAAACTAATCTTACTTTCTAATGGGTGAAGTGTAATTCTTTACAAACACAACTAAAGTACATTATTTTATTTTTCATAAAAATAAATGTCAAACTTAGGCTACTGAAGACTCTACTCAAACTTATATAACTTATCAACAAATTGGTCAAAATGAATTAAAGAGAAGGGCTCAAATGCAATTCATGCAATGCCAATGCCTTATACAATCTCTAACGCACACAAATACTTGTATGATGATGAAACACTATTTGAAATATTCTTATAATCCAAATTTGGAATGATTTGATAGATAGAACAATAAAGACTTCCAAACACTTAAAAAAATCTTTGAAAAATTAGTTAAGTAGCCAATAAAGCTTATGAGGACTTAAACAATAGAAAACAATAGTTTGGAACCCTAAAAAATTAAATTTAGATGCTCAAATATATGTATGAAAGCAAGTGTTTGAAATCGAGGCAGATTCAAGCAGTTTACAAATATAGACCTCAAACAAAAGATATAAGTGATCAAAATCAAAATCAAAATAAAAATACCTAGATAATCCTAAGATCATAAAGAAAACTAAAAATAGCATGTTTCATACCTAGAATAGATTTATATAATCAAAAGATGCAGTTAAATCAAGAATAAAAAAATAGTGATCGTTTAGGTGTGTCTGGAAAATGATTTTTAAAGCAACTCAAATAACCTTCAAAAACTTTGAAACAAATATTTAACACAATCTTTGATACTTAACAAATTAGAAACTAATTATTTCAAGATTTTAGAAACTGATTAAAAAGTCTAGAAACCCATTGAAATTTATGACAGAAAAGTATAGATAAATTTAATACTTAAAAGAACAGACTTAAAACCTAATAAATAATCTTCCAAAAGTAAAAAAAAACTTTCACAACCTTTTTGAACCTTAAGTAAAGATAAAAACAAAATTTCATAATTTTGGAAATAGTTTAAAGTATCAAGAATAAATATTCAGTCAGACCAGAACAAACAGAACCTATTTTAATGTAGTTGAGAGATAAAGCTCTAACCTATCAAAATAATGAACTTAAAAATAGAAATTATGATTAAACATTCTCAGAAAACTTATGCTAACAAAGAATAGCAATATCATAATTTAAAAAATCAGATAAGAGACAATGAGGATGAGAGAAAACAAAATAGTGTAAATGGTGGAAGCTTAAAGAGATTGGAGAAGATTAGCCTATCAATCTTGTTTTGAGAGCATGAAAATGTGAGTTAAGAGAGTTGAGAGGTTTAGGAGACTGCTAAAAATATTTTTGTGGTTGCTACCTATTTTTATTAGCTATTTTAGGGTTTTTCTTGAATTAATTCTAAATAAGGAAACAATAATTCTAAATGAGGAAACAAGTAGCCATTGGAGGAGGACCTATACTAACTTTAAACAAATCCATTGAATTTCAGATATTATCCTTGTATAAAATAAGACTTCAAATAAGTCTTTGGACACAATTTAAGACCATATAACAAATTAACATGATTTAATAACATCAAAATAATGGATTTGTTATGATATGAAGTTTCATGTAACTTAAACACCTTAAAAACCTTTCCAGCACTTCATAAATCAAAATTCATGTCACAAGTATGTTCAAACAAATTCAAAAACATATGGATGACTTCAATCAATAATTCAATTCACTTAAACTCATCAAAAACCACACATTAATATAATTCATCACATTACTACTAGATTATGCAACCTTTAGCCTATATGTTATTCTAATTCAATTTCTAATGTGTCAAATCACTAAAATTCTAATTCAATTAAAATCCTATATGCCTATAAATACAAATATGATTGCCCTTTTTCAAGCATTGATTAAGATCAAGAAGACTTACAACTTAAGACACACCTAATCCTAACCAAACTTGATCTTCTTGACTACATCTCCTTAATCTATACAACCAAACGCATTTTTTCCTATGATTCTCTATTTTTGAAAACAAAAACAGAAAAATAGAAAAAATAAGTGAAACGAAACAACCCTTAAATGTTTGCTTGAAAAAAATCAAGTTTTAGAGCCTCACTCTCCAACATTTACTTCTTTATCTAATTGTGCATTCTAACATAACACTTCAAATCTCTTAGAAATCACTATTTACCATATAGATCTTTTTCAAACTTTATTTCCTAACATCTACTTTTCTTCTTCAAAGATTCTTTCCTTTAGTGACGTTCTATTGTTCGTTGGTTAAGCGATTCTAAAAATTGAAATGATTTTAATGATTTTTCTTTGAAAATCAATGTGATTAAGTCAAGTGTACCTATGAACAAGTTATAAAGTTAAGTATTTTAAACCCCATATGTTGATCCCACAAGGAAAATAGTTAATTACTAAGTTAATTAAATTACAATTATCTAGGAAAATCCAAATAATTTCATTAAAAATTTGAAACAATGCTAAACTACCCTAACCCAGCTTAAACACTTTGAAAATAATTTTTAATTGCTTTCAAAAGTTTTTGAAAATTAAAAAATGTGAAAATTATCTAAGCATTTGGTTATTGATGATTTAATTGAGCTCTAAACAATTTTAAAGGTTGATTTAAAGTTTCTTCACAAAATCAAAACAAAGCTATGGTTAAGACTTTGTCTTTTCTCTATTAATCTTAATTTAAAGTTTGGTTATGCCTTAAATCAAGTTAATAGGCTTCAATTTCAAGAATTTGATTTCTGGATTTACAAACTCAAATCTCTAACTCTCACAAAAAATCAAGTTTGGTCATTCATTGATTAATTAGTATTGTTTATTAAGTTTTCCAACAAACTAAGATGATTTCTCAAGCTTAGATTATCTTTAACTTTAATCCTAAGGGGCTAGCTTAAAATCAGAACTTTCAGACCCTTAATAAAAAAAAATCAAACCCCTTTACATGCCTTTAAGCTCTTTTAAATCATAAATACACCAATCCTTAGCAATGAAAATGATTTAGCCACACATCTTGATCAAAACATAGAAAAGATATAATTTAAGAAACATGCCTTCATAAATAAAAAATTAAAAGCTGTAAAATAAGTTACAAAAATATCCAAGGAAAGCTCCTGGAGGTGTCTTAAACTCTCCAAATTGATTATGGAGTCTAATATAGCTCTAATTCATTAAGCACTTGTAGAAAAATCAAAGAAAATTAAAAGATGTAAGCTTAAGAACATAAACTTTGATTAATATGAAAATAGAGAAAATACATAAAGATTCTGAGTTAAAAACCCCGTGTGATGGTTTAGAAACTCAAATATATGTCTCATCTACAAGCTACAACAACTAGAAAATCATAAAACACACTAGAACTCAAATTGAAAGTGTTTGAAGCTTATAAGCGACTTAGAATACAATAAAGAGAGAAGGAAAAGCCTCTCTCTAAAACTGAGATCTAATTTCTCCTTGTTGAATATGTATATCCATTGTTCTCTTTTGTTTTTTCCACTCTAGCAGCCTTCCTCCTTATATTAGACGACAACAGTACTAATGAATATCACGCTTAAGCTGTAATTATGGAGATTTGAGGTGGATATGTTTATTTGATCTATCAACAACACCTTAGGCCCACGAACAACGACATCCTAAACTCGCCAATGATAGACAAATTTTGACTTCTCCACCTTGGGGTTGCTCATCCTTTAATGGTGGGTCTCTAGACCACTGTCGAAGGATATTTTTGGCTAGAAACTTGAAAACTTCCATCTTTTTACTCTAGTCTCTATCATTAATCAACAAGCTACAAACTAATCATAATAACACATAAGTTCAACACTTAAGAATTGAAATAGGAGTCATAATTCAACAAATAATCAATAAAACTCAATCAATTTGACCTTTGACATGTTCAAATGATATAAAATATTCTAGTGGACTCTATCACTCTTTTAGGAGTAAATTTCATCAAAACCTAATTTTAATTCATCTAATTCATCTTAGAGTAAACCCTAGTCCTCTTTCAATTTAGGAATTTCAAACAATATAAGTTTTTCTTAAAAATATTAGTTGAATGTTAAAAAGTTGCTTCTATTTGGATTTTCAACTTTTTAAGATTTCAAAATCAAGAACTTTCAAATTTATTTAAAAAGTTAGTTATTTTTAAAAATTGACGGTTGTTTTCTTAAATGCAAAGTTGAATTAAGTTGGTACAAGTCCTAATTACACTTGTTTATGTATAATATTGATTGAATTTAAATTTTACAATTTTTAATATTAAAATTTGGTATATTTTAAAATTACTAAAAATATGCATGAATTTATGATAATTGGTAGTATATTTCAACTCTTTCAAAAAATTAGTTAGGATGAAATTTATGGATTTATGCCCAATGGAAATTTTGACTTAAACACAACGTCAAAATTTAGTCATTTTAAACTTGTTTACTTTTTATCTTGTAGCTATTTTATGGTATTAACAGTTTAATTGAAAACTTGTATGATTAATTCTATTGATTCTAAAAAATATCCGTTTAGTTTAAGATATTCCTTAACAATTTTAAACATTTATCTATAAAGTGATTTCTTTTTAATCCTTTTATTGAGAGAAATTGCAATTTCAAGTTTATGAAGTTTTTAATTTAATAATTTATTAAATATTTTTCCTACAATCCCTTCTTGATCCTTCATAAAACTTTATACTCTTACTTTTATTCCTTTCTTAGAGCTTGCATAGGCAACCATTTTAAAATATTCATACTATATAGCATAGTATCCTGATGGTTAGGAGTTGAGGAAACTCCTTTCATATGTGTAGACCTATTAGTCCCTCTCATTATTCTCATAAATCTAGGACTTTTATTAGTGATAAGAACCTCCTACCACTAAATTCCAATTAACACTTAGAGGACTCATGAGAAATCCCCCATTTCACCTTGACCTTCACTTCCACTTACTTATGAGGATGGGTACTTAGATGTCCACTCACCTTTACCTTCACTTCCTAATAGGTAATTATTAGGAAGTATATTATTAGCTCTCATTTAATTCAAAGAGTCAAAACTATCTTTAAGCTAAATGGTAAGGATAAATTCATTCCTCATTTCTACCATCTCTTCATCAAATATAACTTTCTCTCTTTTGGTAGATACTTTACTTTTCTAAACCATGATGACATTTGGTTGCTTTCTAATTTAATATTGGTGGGAATAATCATCTTGATAGTTTTATTCTATGTAATATGATCCATTTCTCTAAATACAAGAAAAAAAATCAAAATATTGCCTATGTCCTCATTCTTGGTCTCATCTTCTAGCACTTCAATGTCTTATCCACTAAAGATAAGTTCAATTTTAACTACTTTAACTTTTAATCGTATAGGATATCAAATCATTGATGATCAAACACTAGACTCTAACAGAAACATTAGATATAATAATGGCAATATTTCCCTCCACCTGAGGATCCTACATATGGCATTAGTAATGATATGCCTCCCATACTGATGGATTACCTGTAGAAGATCAGACTACATCTTTTAAACTGTATCATGTCACCATAGCACCCTTTAGCTTAGCTATTATTGAGGCCTTAAATTACTTTATATTAAGGTGAACTTAATTCATTTAGAGATCTCACATTGCATTCCCTTAAGGAAATATTGACATTAATTTGCTCTCGCCTTACTCCTTGTTGCGTTGGTTAGGTGACTTTAAAAATTTGAATGATTTTGAAAAAGATTTTACTTTGAAAACCAATAGAAATAAGGCAAGTGCACCTATCGCAAAATTAATATAATGGAGTAAATTTTAGACTCCGAATCTCAATCCCATGGGAAAAAGTTTGTTTAATTACCAGGTCTATTAGATTACAATTATTTAGGAACAATCTAGAAAAATTGCTTAAACTAGACTATTTTGGCTTAAACACTTTAAAAATAATTTTTAATTGCTTCTAAAAAATTCAGAAAATTACCAAATGTGTAAATTAGCTAAGGACTAGGTGATTAATGATTTAATTAAGCTTAAAACATGTTTAAGATCTAATTAAAGTTCCTTTACAAAATCAAAATAAAGCTATGGTGAAGACTTTACTTTTTCTCTATTTAATCTTGTCTAAAGTTTGGTTATGCTTTAAATTAAGTCAATGGGCTCTAATTTCAAGAAGGTGAGTTTCGAAAATTTAATCTCAGAACTCTAACTTCCACAAAAATTTCCAAGTTTGGTCATGCAAGGATTAATTCGTGTTGTTTATTGATTTTTCTAAAAATTTAAGATGATTTCTCATGCTTAAACTATCTTAAACACTACTTTTAAGTGGCTAGCTTAAAATTAGTTCATTTAGTCATTCAATAAACAAAATCTAGACCATTTAACATGTCTTAAAACTCTTTCAAATCATCAAAATACCAATCCTCATCAAAAGAAATGATTAGCCATACATTTGCATCAAAACATACAAGATATGCATTTAATATAAAATACTTTGATAGATCTGAAATAAAAAACTTAAATGTAAAGTTTAGATATCACAAAAAATCCGAGAAAGACATCTTGATGTATCTTAAACTCCAAACTTGATTATGGACTCCAGTCATGCTCTAATTCATTAAGATCTTACAGAAAAATCAAGAACATTCATGGATATAAGCATAAAAACATCAACCTTGATTAATCTAAAAAATGGAACAAAATTAGAAATGATATGATTTTAGAAACCCTCTTAGATGATTCCTAGACTTAGATATGAGTCTTAACAATATATTCTAATATTCAAAAATGCAGAAATACACTAAAAAATCCAAATATAAGGTGTTTAAAACTAAGAACTAAAGGAAAACTATGGTGAGAGAAGAAGAGTTCTCTCTAAAATTTTACAGATTTGTTCTCCCCTAATCTCTTCATGTTTTCTATAGGTTCTTGGAAGTTTTTAGGACTTGGAGAGCTCCCACTTGGTGCCAGCAAATAAAGGAATTGATTAGCAATATGCCAAAGCAGCAATCTTGGAGATTTGAGGTTGATATTGTTGACTATGGCTATCAATGGCAAACACTTAATGAAAAAGACAATTGAGCACTTAAACTAACACAAACTTAAGTTAACTAAGGTATTGATTAATTAGCTAAAACCTAATTCAAAAAAACTCAAATTAATATTCAAACCAAAAATTCTAACACCTATTACTTGAAAAAAACTAAAATTACATTAATCAAAAAGTAAAAACAAGTACCAGTTGTTAGTTATCAAGCATCAATGAACTAAGAACACTATGAATAAGCAAAAATTCATGGAATAACACTTAATAAAAGATAAATTTTAATCAAAACAAATCTGGAAAATATTAAAATCTAAAAATGAAACAAGAAAGATAAAATCTGGAAAATTGATAACTAAACTAAGAAATCAAATTCAATTCTTTATCTAATGAAAACCTAAGCAACTCCAATTAATAAGTAATTATCTAGAACTTAATGTTCTAAAACTCAATTTAACACTTCAAATAAAAATTCCAGATTTAAAAATTAAACAAAAACTAGAATTCAAATAGATTAAAACTTAAGAACATGCATAGAAATTAAATACTAAACATAAGTGAACCAAATACTCAAAAGGTAATTGAAACTATATGGAATAAAACTTTAAACAACGTAATATTTGATCAAGATAAATCTGAAATTGTCATTAACATTTTAGAGCCAAAAAATGTTTAATAATTGAATAATAGAGTAGTAAATAGATTAAACCTAACAAGACAATTGACCTAACTAAGACAAAGGTTCAGCTAAGGCAAGGAATGCAAACCAATTCGGATGAACTCTACAAGATCTGGATAGCACCCACACGGCATTACAACTTGAAACTAATAGGAAATCAACAACAAAACAAGAAAAAATATAAGTTAATTAAACTTCCAACTTGCAGCCATGTGAATCATGTCCAAGAGAGCCATTCCAAGCTATGAAGTTGAAGACAAAAACAGCCCACCATTCTCCACTCCACCATGTACATCGGTTCCACCAATCAATTGCCTTCAACGATTTTGTCTTCAAAACTTGATATTATTCAGCCAAAAATCACTCTAAACCAAGTGAGGAAGAAGACAAGAGTAGCCTAATATGCCAAAAGAGGGAGAGTCCAACTTTGTTGTTGAAACCGTCCACCTTTGTTCAACTCTCACGATTCCTCTTTTTCTCTCCTCTTTTTTTCTTTTGTTTTGTGTTTTCCGAATCTCCACTCCTCTCCCTACTTTACAGTCACCACCCCCATTTTCTTATTTCCTCTAGGTCTTTTATTTGATTAAAAACCCATGCACGCACGTCCTACACCATTTTCATGCATGGATGTCATTTAACTTAAATGTGTTGCCGTTTTGTTTTATAGCTTGGACCTTTAATCTCCTTTTCCGCAATAACTCCCTCTATGCATCTCCAATTGACATGAAATTTTGTATGTAGGTTTCTAACATGATGATCTTTCCATAAAATTTCAGATTAATATATGATCTAAAATTGCTCATAATGCATCCCCAAATCATCTGCATGAAATCTGGAATTCAAACGAGCTTGTCTTGATCTTTTCTTTGTAAACGTTTCATGGCTAGTCATATGGCCTTGAAATTTGGTGTCGAACTTCATATAATGATGTTCTAGGTCCTCAAATTGGTTCCACACCAATTCTAGTTCCAAATTTGGCTCAAAACATGGCCCTTTCAGCTTGTATCCGTGCTTTAAGGTCAAATCAAAATGTAAATGCAAAAAGAACACAAATTATCTTGATTTAACTTAAATTCTAGATTTATTAGATTGTAGACTCCCAAAGGTAAAGTACACTCTCTCTTGAGCTATGCAATCTTATCCAATTCGATAGATTAGGTTAAAATTTTATCTATCCTAATATATTGATTAATTGGATTAAATTGTTCTATTAAATCTTTTATTTTGGCTAAGCTCATACATAACCCAGATATCTTATGTAGGACTAGCTCTACGTCCTTATGTAAGATACTTTGTTGATGGAGTGATCTAATGCATACAATTGACTTCTCAATATAATCATACATAATTTAAATCTTATACATCAAAGTTTACATTTTGTTAAAGGTTGAATGTACAGTATTTTTGGTTGCTAATTGATGTGTATTTATGTTGGGTTGATTTGGTAACAATAATTTAGCTCAAATAAATCAATCAATTAATATGCAAATCAAATTCAATACCAAACTAACTTCACGGCAGTGTACCATTCGCAAGTAATAAAATGGAGTACATTTAAGACTTTGGAATGTTGAACCCATGAAAAATTGATTGTATAACTACTAAGGCAATTAGATTACAATTATCTATGGGAAACTCAAGGCTTTAAAATTAAGGGATTAAATTCACTAAAGACACCTAAAAAGCTTCCATCTTTGCAATTGAACTCCAAATTGCCTAAGGATTACTGATTGAATAAATGGATAAGGATTAGGCCTAAATTACTTAAGTAAGTTATGAAATGGATTGCAATTTCTAATCTTGGCCTTCACTAAATCAAGAGAATGCTATCTCGTTACCTTTTTTATAACTTTCCTAAGTTCATGGTATGATCCACTCACAAATCAATAGGAAGTAGGCCTAAAGTTTAGGAAGTTTCTAATCCTAAATTCATATTTAAGATAAGTACCCTCACAAAATAACCAATCAATTGTCATGTATTGATTAAAATCATGTTATTTTTGGACTGTTCCAATGAATTAAGTGGTTGGTACTCTACTTAATTGTCCAAGTTCATATCCTAACTGATCAAGTTAAGATATGCTTTATAATCTCACAGAAACAAAGATTATCATCTAATCATGTGATAAAAAACCACTATAGACATTTAAGAACCTGTCACTAACTAATATTCATCTCAAAATATCATACATAAACAAGAAAAATTCAGATTCAATCAAAACAGTCCATTTCTTGCATATATATAAACAAAGGAGTGCAACAATAGATTTAATGTTTAGGATGCACCAAATGATGATACAAACTGATAGACAGCCTCCAAACATGTATATGAACTCCTTTAAATCCTCAAAACAACTTGAAATTACAATATAAAAAAGTTGAAAAAGAAAGAGAAAAGAAAAACCTAAAAACTAAGTAAAAAATATGAGAATCTTATGTTTGATCTGAATTATCTTCTAAAATTCATCCTAAATTCTTCAAAAATGATCTCTGAGGCTTATTATATATGTTTATTGCAAGTAGGAACAAGTTGATGAAAGTAGCAGAAAGTGGAGGGCAAGTTGCGGGTGGAACTCACGCAAGAGCTACTAAAATGACACTTAAGAGGAGTAAAATGGTGGTCTATGAAAGCGCAGTTTAAGTCCTTATCTTCGAGAGTAATACAACGGTTTGCGAAGCAAAATGTCAAGTGAAAGGGGTCATTATTTTAGTCCTGAAACTTGAAATGATTGATGAATTTTCCATCTTTTCTCCAATTATTAGCTTCCATCTGCGTTATACAAGATTTATAAACATAAGTAAGCACTTTAGCAACAACTTCGAAGCAATGTGCATTAAAATTGGATTAAGTTGATATGAAAATATTATAAATCAAAGGCTAGTCAATTTTCCCCTATTTTAGTACTTAAATGTTTAATTAATGCTTAAAAATTTTTAATATGCAAATTGATAAGAAAATGGAGTTAGACCAAAAAGAAGTGATAAAGATCAATTTTCAGACCATAAACGTTGGTCTAGCTGTTCCAAGGTGAAGGATGACTAGACTTAAGGTGAAGGAGTCAAAAATTGGCTATTATCAGTTGTCCACTGTTCATCAACGACACAGTTGTTCATCGGTCAGCCTGCCGTTGAGCATCAACAGATGCAACTTTCAGTTGAATTCTCTACATTTGCGGCTGACTATCACTCTAATTGTTGCTACTGCTCTCTTATAAATTCAAGAATGTCTTCAAGCTCCAGAAGCAGCTAGTTTAGGTAGAAACTTGTTTTATTTTGTGTTTTTTAGATTTAACTTAGTTTAGGATAGTTTTCCATTTGTTTTTCATTTTAATCTTTTGTAACTAGCGTTTTCAAGTAGTGGATTCCAGAAGCTATATAAACATGAGTTTAATCATCATCTAGGGATGTGATTTGGTGACTTCTAACTCTTAATTTTGTTTTTACGTAGTTTTTATGTCAATTAAACAAATTTATGTGTGATTTATGTTTAATCTTGCTATATTTGAGAAATTTATGTGCTTAAATCTCAATGTTATGAATCTAGAAACTATAATCACATGGTTTTAAACTTTAATCTTGTTTGTTATGGTTTTATTTGATAATTAATCAAGGTTTATGTTGTTTAAGTTAATTACCTTTTGATATTGATTAATTCATATGCTTAAGATTAATTTTCAATTTAGCTAGGTTTTTCGATGTGTTTATTGATGGTTAATTTTGTTAATTAATAGTTAATGCATGATTAGTGAATTAAACTTTGTTTATTGAATGCTTAATGTTTGTCCCGAACTAATCACTTAGGATATTGCCATTAGATAATATAGGACCTGATAATCTCTACATAGATTATTAGAAAAATTAATAACAAACATGGTTTAAATTAGTGAACTAACCAAAGACTTGGTTAATTATGAGGGTGTAGTCTTGAATTAGGAAAATCTACGATTAGACTTCCTAAACTTTAATCATATTACCTATGTTTGAAGCATAACTAAACTTTAAGATATGACCAATAGAAATAAATCAGTGTCAACCATAGCACTGTTTTGATTTAGTGAAGATACCCTAGATTAATCATCACTAACCCATCAATTAAATCATCAACCACCAAAGCTTTAAGTGAACAAATTAGGAAAAGCAACCTCAAACTCTTTTACAATTGATTGGAAGTTGTCTAGGTTTTTTAGATTAGTTTTGTTATTTTATGTCAATTTTTTAATGTATAAAGCCTTTATTCTCTACATAATTATAATCCAATTCACCTAGTACTTACAATAACACACATACACTTCCTCGTGAGATAGACATTTGGATCTTTAAAAACACTCCACTTTATTAATTGCTTGATAGGTACAGTTACCTTATTATGTTGGTTTTTAAAGTAAAATCGTTAAAAGAATTTCAATTTTCATATTCACTTAACCAACGCGCAATAATTTTGCAAAACAATTGAATTCAAAGTTATAAATATATATGAACAAATTTAATTTAAAATCTAGAACTTAAGAGTTAATTCAAGAATAACAGTGAATACTACATCCTAAAGTTAACAAAAACATAAATCCCATGAGAAAATTAGTTCCTACATATTACACCAGTCATATAAGCTAACATATAGAATAAGGAAATAGAAAAGAAAATGTTGAGTTTATTTTGAGTCCTTCAATCCTTGATGTTTTATATAAGAAATCTTTCATTGATCTTCGGTTCAATGCATTTGGATCTTTCTTATATTTCAAAATTGCATAAAAATCTTTTGGGGATGGCTTAAGACTTGTCTCCCATGGGTTTTTGGCTACTTAGTGGCTTCTAAAGGCAAGAATGGCTCAAAAATAATAATTTTAAGTCAAAGGGTAAAGGGGCATTAGTGGCCATGGCCCTGGCCATAGTCACTTATAACTTGGACCACAACCGTGACCAAAGTCATTGGCTCTCATTGGAATTTCCAACTTTCACCACTTTTTGGTCTTTTCACCATAACACCCTCTACATGTCATTTGGCCATGAAATTTGGTATGGATCTTCGTAGATTGATGTTCTTGCATCCAAATTATTTCCACATCTTTTGCATTCACAAAATGGCATCAAATTATTCTTTGAAATCGTATGAAATATGATTAAACATGAAAATCATATGAGCAAAACTCATTCAAAGAATCTAACTTAAAATGCATGATAATAAAATTAATTTACATCTAAAACTTCACCTATAAAGCACTAAATAATGCTTAAAAACATATGTTTTAGGAGCTATCAAATACCCTGCACTTAACCAGTTTGTTTATCCTCAAGCAATGACTTAAATATCCATTTAAAGAAAATCAATCAAGATTTAACAAATAATTAAGCACAAACAAATTTTTGGTCAATTCTGTTGATTTTGTTTTCAAATAACAACTTCGTCATGACAAAATATTTGTTAATCCACACAACCACACTATTATTAACTCAACAACATTCAATCTACAATATCAAATGTCTATGAAATTTCATATTGGCCCTCATGTACACTTGCTCAAGGGAATCATCACTATTAGAATGTATAACTCATTCTTTTTAATTTTAGAGAATTTTTTAAAGATTTCTTTTTGTCTTTTGATGCAAGGGAAAATATTTTGTCATGAGTGTTCCTTAGTTACTCATCTGGGTTGGTTACCCTTTTTGGCTTATTTTCCATGTCATCTAGTCTTTTGACATCAAGGTGAAAATTTTGTCTTGAACATAATTAATTACTCAGCTAACCCATAATCATAAGTGGCTACTAGCTCTACTCATACACTTCAACCTTTTTTATTACTATGAAGTGACTGGAGTGAGTGTTTGCTGACTTACTTAAACACAATTATACCTTTTATTCAATAAAAACATATCGTATTCTACATTTACATAATATTATTTATACAACCACATTCAAAATTTGACATTGAACAAAAAAAAGTTCATGAAATCATAAGAAAATCAAACAAAAAAGAAGAAAAGAAGATAATTTTGTGTAAAACTCAATCAAGAATTGTTTAAAGCTCACGTCCTCAAAAACATTGATGAAATTGAAACACTATAATTAACCATTGTTGATGCAAAACAAACAACTGCAAGTTGTATTTGAAGAGTGTCACCATGTCAGCTGGAATCATCACCTCTTGTTCCTCGAAACCTTGCATTTTTAAACTCGATGAACCATCTTGTACTGCTTGTGCTTATACTCCTAAAAACACACAAGGATAAGTATCAAAACCTCTTAAATCAAAGTCCACCAAACTAATCAAGATGCTAAATAGAACAATCCCCAGCAACGGCGCTAAAAACTTGTTGATGCAAAACAAACAATTGTAAGTTTTACACTCAAAATCGCAAGTATACGGGTACTTGTAGTAAAGAACGGTATCGATCCCACGAGGATTGAATCTAGTCACCCTATTAATTCAGTTTACACTTTGTTCAAGAAAATCAATTTAAGCAGCTTAAAAAAAACAAATAAATGGGACAGACGCAGACAGATTTGGAAACAGGAGCGAGCAACACAGTCAATTGAAAGCACA
>JAOXYD010013210.1:0-15037 GCA_028565735.1 Pinacopodium congolense
ATAATTTTTATAATTTTATAATAAATTAATAAATAAAATAAAATATTTAAAAAGAATTATCAAATATTTTGATAATTAAAAAAAAGGAAACAAAAATGTAATCTAAATACTGTAATCTTATCTCACATTTGAGGAGCCAAATAATGCTAGCCTACTTGGCTATGATTGTTCCTGAATCCGCCATCTAGAAGGTCGATGACGGAGGCGGAGCATGATTGCTGAAGGTGCTGGTGCTAAGGTATAGCATGTTGGTGCGGCCATTTTTATTAGCACTCCTCTTATTATCAAGTGGATGTTTGATGATTGGTTTTGGGATCAAATGTGAGTGGTGGGATGCCCTCAGAGATGTCATATTCTTAGTTTGATACTGTCGCTTACGTGGGAAGTTCACACTGATTCCTGTAATATTATCACGCCAACGGTAGATTTTCTTCATATTCACAATTTATTGAATATTCTTTTGTTAATATTTATCTTTTCTTATAACATTGAATCCCAAAAGATTAGTCCATTTTTCAACTTTATGACATAAAGCTGACATGATGACACCTGGCACCGGTTAACTCCATACCAGAACCCTGCTGAAGATCATGTGCGCTGCTGGGGCTCGCTTCGTTGTTGCACCAAGTGTACATTAATAATAGGTAACCGGCTACACAGTCGATATTTTATGACTGATTGTAATTAATTGTAATAAAATAATAAAATATTATTATTATATTATTATAAATACAATGTTTTGCCATTGTCATGACCGTTGCATTGGTCCCCCTTGCACTGATAGCGAAGCAGGTGGCGAACCCTGCTCACACCTGATTGATATTTGTCAGAGAAAAATTACCACCCTTAAGAGTAGCTTTAAACCTGCAGTCACGAGCTATACTTGGAAAAAGCTGAAGATAGAGACGACTCAGACCACTTGGCGTTAGATCAGAAGTTAAGATGGCTGCAGATTAGACGTTGGATTACTTCGGGCTTGTTCAATTAGGTTTTTAGTTTTTCTTTTAAAAATTTTTTTTAAATATAAATAAATAAAAATATTATGAAAATTAATAATAAAAATTAATGATAAAATAAAAACTAATTAAACAATTTACATTAATTTTCGTATTAAAAAAATAAAAAATAAAAATAAATCAAATAAACTCTTAATTATAAAGTTGGTTTAAAAATTCCTTATCTAAGCAATTTTATGCTCTACATGACTTCTGTTTTTCCTAGGTGAAATATTACAGCATAAAATTAAGCTATACTGAAACTCAATTATTAAGCCGCTGCCTTGAAGCCAGACAGCTACTAGTTGTTTCTGTGTTCATGATCGAATAGTACTTGTCCTCATTAAAATCATAAGCACGAAATGTAAAATCAAACCTGTTATAATTAGCTGTCCTAACTATTCGCTTCTTGATAATTGCAGTTAAGACATTAACAAAGTTCATCTGTAAGCAATTTGGTTCTATATGGATGGAGAGTTAGCTACGTCTCGAAAACTGTGCAAGGATGTAAAATCAATGAAAGGGACAAAAAGGAAGTTAAATGATGAGGTACTTATTGGGAGCACATTACAAGGAGAGAAGCTCTTCACAGAGGAAGAAGTTAGAGATAAATTGAAAACCAATTTAGAAGTAAAAGGATTCTCCATCATTCAACCTTCATGTGGTTGAAAAACCTAAAGATGAAATTGACCTGGACACTAAGGGACTTTTTCCATTTTCTTTTCAGTAATTAGTATCTTGCAGAACAACTTGAAAACTCTTCCCTTGAGACTAATATTCCGGGCAGCTTGTTCAGGTTCACAAAAGCATTTAGCCTGCAGTTTCAGAGAAAGCAAGCTTGAAGTACAACATTGCGTTTAATCTTTCCTGGAATATTCATATGGAATCCAAGACATCTCCGTTCTTACTCCTTGTAAATGTTGGACCACAAAAATACAAAATAAAGATAATGCGGAATAATACTTGTTTTGCTATCTATTTTAAAAATCAAGTTACTAAAGTACTTGAATAATCTTGAGAACTTGAAGAACAAACAGATAATTGATCTTTTTGTAATTTTTTGAATACTTAAAACTCTTAACAAATCAAAGAGAATTATATATTTAAAAATGTTATTCTAGCAACTAAAAGTGACCTAACTCCATGTATAGATAATTTTATTGGATCTCTTTATCACAGGTTCAATAAATGCCCGATTCATACTGAATATGATCCATTTTCTGTAAGAGATTTTGGCCCACTTAAGTAGATATATTATTGGGCTTTGTTTATTATCTTTAAACTAAATCAAAATTAAATAACATTAATCTTAATATATTAATAATTAATGAATGTCCAAATTAAGAAAAATCACTAATAAAAAAGAGGTAAAGCAGAGGAAGAAGAGTAATATATGCAACTAAACTATTATCTGCGTTTGATTAATTATTCTCCATCATAAACCAATAAACAACCAATAAACAACCCTATTTATATAGGGTTATAAATTCAAATTCTAAACAACTAAATTATCTATTATTTAACTCAACTAAAGACTCTAACTGACAATTTTAACTAAAATTCTAAATTCTATCTCTAATTAATTATAATAAATACAAATTTATCCTCTAATATCCCATCTTAAACATATATTTTAGAGTTTCCAACTTCATCTTCATCGGGATCTTTATCATCATCATTATCATTTGTCTTAATTCTCTTTACTATTTACAACCACAATATATGGATCTTTTCTAACATAAAATTTGGAACTATATAAACAATTCATGAGAAGGATATTTATGTTCATGAACTTTTCTTGTATAGCTTCTGATTCTACCAATTGATTGCTAGCATTTTCATGATCAGGCCCAATCCTCGCTAGTATTTCTTGGATTGCCTTACTCGCCTCCTCTTTCACCTGTACAATAGATTGTTTAAAATGATCTTTTATTTTTTCAGTTACTTCTTCAAAAGTCCTTAGTTTTGTATCTCCAAATAAACAAAACAATATAAAATCATTGATTTCTTCTATGGCTTTATAAATTTCATAAAAACTTTGCAAACAGAGTGGTCTTTTGAAGGAAATTTGTGGAGGCATGGTTGCTTGAGATGTTTGAGTTGCATGCAGGGGATTCTATGGTGTAATAGTAATAATAATTTGATGTTGAGAATGATTTACATTAAAAAAATCCATAAAACAAAGGAAGAAAGTTATAATTTTCATTTTGTACTACATTTCACTCTTGAGAGCCTTTTTCATCAAACTCAACATTTCTACTAATGATAGTTTTTTAATTTTAAGGATTATAAAATTTATACCCCTTTGAATTTTTTGCATAACCAATAAATACGAATTTTTAACTCTTACCATCCATTTTGCTTCTTGTTTCATTAGGAATATGAACACAACCAACACTTTCAAGTACTCTCAAGTGAGAAATATTTGGTCTCCTTCTACTCTATACTTCTTGTAAAGTTATTTTCATTAACTTTGTTGTAGGACTATAATTATTTATATACACTACACATGTTATTGCCTCAGTCCAAAACTACTTTAGCATCCTTTTTCACATTAGTATACTACGAGCTATATTGATAATGGTTTAATTTTTATACTTTATAGCACCATTTTACTGGGGTGGCCTTGAAATTGTTAAAAAATGTCAAATGCTAAGATACTAGCAAAATTAATTAAATTTATTTAATATGAATTTATCTCCTCGATCAGTTTGAATTACCTTGATTATACAATCACTTTCACTTTTAACTCTTATCTTGAATATCTTGAATACTTTCACTTTTTCATAGTTAAAACATACTAAACATGAGATATAAATTGGTGATCTACAATATTTAATTTAATAATAATTTCTCATTTTCCCATGATTGAAACTTTAGTTTTATCACTAAAAGAAATACGACCTTTAACAAAGTCATCAAGACTATAAAAATAAATGTTTGTAATCAGGCATATGATTGCTAACTTTTCAGTCAAGGTACATAAACTTTTGTTTTTTCTTTATCACTAATGCAATTTATAAGAAAGCAAATTCTTCATCTTCTTTAGCCTTAACACAATTTTCTTATTTCTCTTTATTTCAATTTCACCTACAATTTGCTACATAATGGTTAAATCTTTGACAATTGGAGCATTATGGACTAGGATTTTAACCATAGCCTCATTAAAATGAGCCATTTCTATCATATATTCTTGAATTTTTTTGTAAAAAAATTTGTTCTTCATTATTAGAAGTAAGTATTTCTGCCTTCTTTGCCTCTTCCACAACTTCCATGAGTCCAGCCTTGACCACAATCTTTTGCTCTTCCTTATCCTCTACTATGTCCTTACTGCTATAAATATTCTTTTGGCAAAAAAGTGTCATTTAGACCTTAACGTTTTCATCAATATTTAGGTTAGACCTTAACGTTTTAGAATATTTAGGTTAAACCTTAACGTTTTAGAAATATTGAAAAAGAATCATAACCTTTTTAAAACATTCTAAAATGACCTTGAATCCAATGTTAGATCAAGGTTATTTTTTTTTATAGTTTTTCAAATGTTAGGGTTATTTTTGAAAGCTTAAAAAACTTTTGAGTCCTTTTTCAATGTTTTAAAACGTTAGGGCCTGACATGAATAATAGTTAAAACTTTAAGGTTTAAATTAGCCTTTTTGCCATCTTCTTTTTCATTCAAATTCAACTGTGTTTACAATATATGGTCATTTTTTCTCTTTTCTTTAGTCTTTCATCATAGGCTTGTATTGAACCTAAAAGCTGTTTTATAGACATTGACTCCAAATCCTTCAAATCTTCAATGACAATCACAATATATTCAAATTTTAAAATCAACGATTAAAGAATTTTTTCAATTACATAAACCTTTTCCATTGTCTCTTCATATATTTTTAACTAATTAACAATAGTCAAGATTTTATTAAAATACTCTTTTGTAGATTATGAATCCTTCATCTTAATGTTTTTATATTTGCATATCAAGGTCTGAAAACGTACTTTAATTACTTTTTCTTTCCCTTTAAAACAAATTTGTAGAATCTTCCAAGCTTCTTTTATCATAGTTGTAGTAGAAACCTTTCTAAACATGCACTCATCCAATCACATATGGATAAGTGTAAGTGCTTATTGACCTTTCTTTTGTGTAAGTGCTTATTGATCTTTCTTTCTAGCCTTTTGCAAAGCTTCTTTTTGTTTAGCTATCAATATTTCCTCATTCTCTGGCTTGTCATAATTCTTCTTTACTATTTCCCACACATCTTGTGATCTCGGTAATGCTCTATTTTTGATGCACCAATTTTCATAGTTCTTTTATTAAGTTTTGAAAATTAGAATGGAAGCATTTCATTCATCATCTTTTTTTCCTGCCTATAGATAATAATTTTTTAAAGAGATCAACTTTTTACATTTTTAGCTTTTTCTGCATCTATAGTTCAATAATTTTGAGTAATTATAATAAGACCCCCTATACTTTTTAGTTTTTTTAAACACCTTCCTGTACTTTAAAAAATTCACTAGAATCCCTAATAGTTTGATATAATTTTCACTAGACCTCCTTGTAATTGAAAAAAGTGGGCCTCACTAAGAATTGCTAATGTAACAGCTGATGTAGTGGGTGATTGTGCAGTGGGTGCTAACATGGTAGGTATGATTGTGTAACAATGCTAATGTGGTAGATAAAGTGATGAATAATATGGTAGGGCATAATGAAATTTTTTTCAAAGCTTAGGGGTGTGCTTATGATATTTGGCTAAACTATAAGTGGTTAATTGTAATTTATTTTATATTTCTTTCTAAATGTATATTTATATTCATAATATTTATATTAGAATAATTTTGAGATAATAGAATAAATTATGAATATAAATATACATTTTAGAAAGGAAAATAGAATAAATTGCACTTGACCCCCTTATGGTTTATCCAAATAGCATACATGCCCCTTGAACTTTGAAAATGTTACGTACACATCCCTAAACTTTGAAAGAATTTTCATTGTGCCCTTTGCATGTCACCTTCTACATCATCTGTCATATCAGCACTGCTACATAGTCTTATCCATCACGTCACCTACCAAATTAGCAATGTTGTACAGTGACCCACCACATCACCCTTATCATGTCACTTACCACATTAGCAATTATTAGTAGGGAACCCTTTTGTTAACGACCAGAGAGGTATGGTGAAAATTGTATCAAACTACAAGGGGGGCTAGTGAATTTTTTAAAGTATAGGTGGTATTTTAAAAAATTGAAAAGTACATGGGGGTCTTATGATAATTAATTTTAGAATTATTTCTTTTCTGTGAGAGATCTTATGTTCAACTCCTAGAAAATGCACCACATCTAAAAAATACCAAATTCTTGTCAAGCACAATGGTTATAACTTCCTTTGCGAAGCTTTAATTCTTTATGCCTCCATAGATTTGCATCTCTGGGATACAGCTTTCAATCACTCTAATAAGATTTGCTTCCCAATAGATTTGCTTCTCTGAGATAAAACTTTTATTTGTTGATCTTCCTCTTCTTTTGTTCTCTGTTATTGTTTTCTTCAATTGTTTATCTATTAGAGCGGAAAAATGCACTGAATATAGGAAACCTCTTAAAATCCCTTTAACCCCATCTTTACATAAGATTAATTATGTTCTCTTATATTTGATTAATTATTAGTCATCATAAACCAAGAAACATGTTCTCTTATAAAAGCTTATATATTCAAATTCTAAACAACTAAACTATCTAATATTTAACTTAAACAAGGACTCTAACTCACAACTTTAACTAGGATTATAAATTATATCTATATTTAAATATAACAAATACAAGTTTATCTTCTAACTGTGAGTATGCATCAAAGAAACATTATACTTTTTAGATTAATAAAAGTCTTCGATTTCAATGTACTCTTAAAGAGATTGTTAGAAAGGTGTTTCCAAGTTATAGAATCTATAGAATTACAAATCAATTTATTATATGTTCACTCAATAAGTGAGAATTGTACTTGGATGAAGAATTCTTGAAATATGCATTATGCTTGTTTAATAAATTCTATTTTTTTGGGACAATAGCGTCATACATACTCAAAATTTATTTTTTATTTATAAATTGAATAAAAATAACTATACGATTACTTAATCTTTTAAAAATTCAACATAATAGTGCCATTTAAAATTTAAATTTATTGTGATGTTAATTAAGTGATTATCATTTATATAGTTTCCTTGATAATTGATCTAAAAAAATATTAAAATTTAATATTACACTAGCATTTTTAAATATGAATTTTAACTTGGTCCAAAAATTTTTAAAAAGATGATGATATCATCAATAATTAAACTTTATCATTTTATCTAAATAAGTGCACCTAAAAAACCATTAAGTGGGTTTCTTTATCGTTTTTTTTAAATTAAATGAAATATATTGAAGAATAAAAAAGGTTTAAGAGATACATTTTTAGACTGTAATATGGAATCATTGTATTCTTCCAATTACAAAAACATTGGTGAAAAATCAAAGCTACATATTGAAAGTAGGGAATTGTATTTCTTAAAAAAAAAAGAAAAAAGAAACTAGGGAATTATATTCCTAAAAAGTATATATATTCATCTTATTCTCCAGTTGGTAATTAGTGAATAAAAGCAATTTAGATCAACTAGTTTCAGGTACAATACTACTCTATTCCACGTGCATGTGTCCTATATAAATGAGGTTATGCTGCCATTAAGATTTTTGGAAACTCTCATGTTCCTTTCCTTCCAGATTGTATAAAAACAATAAGTAAGACTAATCTTAAATTAATTATAGTCTCCTTTATTTATAAGGTGAGATGAAGAGACCTAATTCAATTTAAATATTGAAACACCCTCGAAACATGTTTTAGAACTTATGTGTAATTTTTTTAAAGCCAAAGAAACAAGTTTAAAATGTTTAAGAATGTTTTGAACTGAATAGTTTTCAAAATTTGCTAAATTGGTCATAAACCAAGACACTATATGATTTTTTTTATCTCAATTTTCATGTCTTGGTATTCAAATTAACTTAGGAAATGATTTACATCTTGCTTGGATTCAATTACGGTTAAACAAATGTTTTGAAGATGGTTTTAGATGGATTTTTTGTTTCTATTGATTAATAGGTCAGGCAATATCTCGAATAGATCGACCATTCCATATTTGTAAGGTAACTAGTCGATCATTAAAAGCAACTGATCAACTAGTGCACTTGATTGTTCAATTGGTGCAGCGTTTAACTAGAAATGGTACTTTAATTTCTTGACAAAATGTAGATGTTTACTCTCTCCCAACAACTAACTAATCTCTTTAACATCTCTTTTAGCTTTATAAGAACATTTTATGAGTTTTGATTAGTTTGATTGAATCTTTATGCCATTCCGAGAGAGATATGAACTTCCAAGTGATCATATTCAAAGTTTCAAATGTTCTTGACTTTTCTTTATTTAACCTTCTTCTTTAAAGCTTTAATTTCATTTTGTTGTTTCAATCAATTGTTTCTTGGTTTATTAAGTGTTAAACCAAGGATGGTTCCACCTTGGTTTTGATGATGATAAAATAGTTTTTCTAATGTATATGTGGAGTTTGATATGTTTAAAGTAGGTCTTAATGAAATGAATCGTCAAGATTCATGTATGTTGAGAATTGAAGTTGAAGAAAACAATTTAAAGTATTAATGCATTGAAGTATGTGGAGAGAAAACCAAGATCATGGAAACAAGAATAGTGCAGTTGAATGAGAATTTGAAGATAGAAGATCAAGCTCAAGAGTAGAATTTGATTGGTTGCCAAGAGTAAATTTTTGTGTAGGTCTTTTGTTAGTCTTACTATAATGTCCAAGGGTTCAAGTAATGCATATTGCATTCATGTTTCATTATTTACATATAGGATACATAATCAAGAGGAATTATATATGATTATTGTACGTGAATATCCTCTTGATGGATGAAATTAGTTTTGGTGTTAAATTGATGTAAGTATATATGAATGAATGGATGATTAGGTTAAATAGTTAAAGAATATATAAATTGAATATTGATAAGACTTATTCCTTGTGTGGATTTATTAGTGAATGTGATAAATGAGGTGCAAAGTGAATGTGATACTATGTATGATTGAATAAAAAGACGAAGTTGCAATGAGTAAGATAAGTTACTAAGTACAGTTTATATACTAGGTGAATATAATTGTGTTAATTTGTGTAACTGAGTTGAATTGTGTAAAATAGAGTTAAGATGTGTTTAATGATGTTTGGAATGTGCTATAATATGTATGAATGAGTTAAGAGTTTATTTGAAAATAAATTTGGTGTGAAAAATGGCAAAGGAACTAGTTAAGTGGTAGACTGGTCAACCAGTTCATACACAACTGGTCAAATCGAAAAATAGGAAATAATAACTATTTTTTAAAATATTATGCAATAGCTATAATCGATTTAAGGATGGATTTTTGGGTATAAATGTATGTGTTATGTCTTGTTTTTATATCTAAGACGTGTGTGAAACATTTTCACAAGGAGATTAATTTTTGAAAGATTGAGATTAAGATTTGAAAGTTTGAATTTGTGATTTTGGTTGAGTTTATTGGTGGTTTTGTGAGTTTTGTTTGGTTTTGTGGCGTGCATTTATCCAATTATCTTGTAAGCTGCTTATACACCTTAGTGAGTCAAGAGTAACACTTCTTATATGGTGTCTTTGTGAGAAGTGGGTTTGCGAAGAGAAAATTTGAGTGAAATTATATAGAAGGTTATCCCTAGGCCATAAAAAAAGTAGAGCTAGAGAGGTTATTCCAAAGTCTAAAAAAATAAATAAATAAGTGGTTATCCTTTATCTATTAAAAGGAAGACAAGGTTATCCTTGAGCCTTGAAAAAGAATTTATAAACTAATGTGTATTTTTGTTGTTAGAGTTAAATCTGAACAAGATTTGTTCAGGATTAGATGTAGGATAAAGTGGATATCTCTGAAATAGGATAAATCATTGTTATTTCTCTTTCCTTTTTCTTTATTTATTTATAAGTTGTTTAACTCGTTTATATTGTTGTTTAAATTAATTATAAAGTTGTTTATTTACCTTCAGCATCAAATTTGTAGAATATTTATTGAATTTTTAATCTTCTACTTTAAGAGTAATTGGTGAAATTAGGTCCAATAACTTAGAAGAATTTTTAGAAGCCCTTAATCCACCCCCCTTTAAGGTGCCATAGAGACTAACAATCGATATAAGAACTTATGTCTTATGTAATATTAATTCTAATGAATTAGTGAGTAAAGATTATGATATATAGTATAGAAACATCCCTTTTATTTAAAACAGATAATTACAGGGATTGGAAAATTTTGAAAAAAGAACTACATATTGAACTTAAGAGTAAAATTTTGGGAAGTAGTACAAAATGGACTGCACATGCTCGCAAAAAACTACAGTTGTAAATAATATAGAGATTTTAGTTCCAAAGGTTTACTTTGAATGGAATGACTTGGATGAAGAATTTATCTCTTTTAACAATGAAGTTGTACATATTATATTAAATGTATTGAGTATGGAAGTGATTAGAAAAGTTTCAAGATGTGAAAGTGCTTAACAGATATGGAGCACATTTAAAGAGTGCTATCAAAGTGAAGAAGAGGAAAACGAACACGAAAAAGTGGCTTATGTATGCTTCCTAGGCGATGAGGTATGCAATACTCCTTGTGATAATGAAGTATCTTCTTGTTCTAACTCTCATAATAGTGATGTTGAAATTGATATAGAATATTTATGAAGAAATGTTGGAATATTTGGAAATCTTGACTAAGAAGAAGAAGTGTTGGTATAAAGAAATGTTGAAATCTCTAGATGCGTGTATGATAAAAAATGAGAAGTAGAAAAATGAGATGCAAAAAATATTGGAATCAAGGAATACATGCTTATTAGAAAATTAATAGAGTGAAAAATGAGATGAATGCCTTGTTAAAATCCAGAGATGTAGAAGTTATCAAGAATGATGATAGACAAAATTTGATAACAAAAATACATCACTAAGAAAGGAGATATAATCCTTTAAAACTTCATTGTCTAGTTTCTACAAGGGAAATGAGACATTTGAATCTATGCTAAGAGCTCAAAAACTTGTAAATTATAGACAGAGTCTAGGATATTCTAGTTATAGTGCTCCATCAATAAGTGTGATTAAATTTATTAAAGGAAAGAACTTGGAAGAGAAAGAAGAACCTAGGCCATCTTTAGGCAATGTTTCTTCATCATCTAGGCCATCCTTATATACTTCCCAATCTAGGATACATCACCATAAATTTATGTATGTATCAACAACTTTATCTAAGAAGAATATGCATGGCAATAAAATAGACATAATTTCTTTACAAATACATAAAAATCACATGATGCAGATAGGCCTCCTCTTAGGCAATT
This sequence comes from Pinacopodium congolense, assembly GCA_028565735.1. Classification (NCBI taxonomy): domain Eukaryota; kingdom Viridiplantae; phylum Streptophyta; class Magnoliopsida; order Malpighiales; family Erythroxylaceae; genus Pinacopodium; species Pinacopodium congolense. Next base: position 11,407 of record JAOXYD010013210.1, read on the forward strand.
TAGGCGTAGCTTTTCATAGCTCCTCATGCTCAAATATATGCTTCTAGAAATGGGTATCATGCTCAATCTAGACCTTGGAACATCTCTTATGCATATTCTAGGCAAGAATTTCATCAAGTAAGAGTGTTTAGACCTAGAAATTCCCATATGAATAATATGAGGTCTAATTATCATTTTTATGATGCATCTAGAATCTATAATGTATTTAGATCTAGGTATGATCAAGGAAATGCATATGGATCATGAGCACCATCGTTTTACCATTATTGTGGACGTTTTGAGCATGTTGAGAATTCTTTCTATAAAAGATTAAGAAATGTAAATGCTTTGTCAAATGTTCATGATAAATATATTACTAACACTTAAGGATCTAAGATGATATAGGCATCGAAGAGTCATTGATTTTGGTTTGATGGTTTTTCAAGGATATATTTTAAGATCAAAATAAGAAGAAAATCACCAACATACACTATTGAACCAATGAAGTAAAGAATTCAAGTAAAGAAACTGATGATAAATGAAAAAGGGAGGTATGGCTTGATATTGGTTATAGTAAACTTGTATGATTATTTATGTTTTGGATGCTAAAATGCTTTGAATAATATTAGATTATTTGGATGCTTAAATTTCATGTTTTTGTGGACTAATAACAATTTTCATACATCATTATTGTTAGTAATTGATTATTGACGTTTTTGATAAATTTAAAGTGATTAATTGAATTTCTTTAAGGCTCGATGTGTTTTTGCATTAGAAATCATGGTTAGGAATACATGAATATGGCCTTTAGGTTTCTTGATGCCATTGAGTGCTATTTAATTATTTGAGAGCTTTATGGATGACATTCCTATATGATTAGATTTTGCAAGAATAGGAAAATAAAAAATTATGTAGCTATGTCTTATTAAATGTTTGATGCTTCAGGTTATTTAAGTGCTTCATAGATGATTTGTTAGTGTTGAATAGGTGCCATATTTTTTCAAGGAAGCATGAAGAAATATTTGGAAATTTTTTGATAACATACATTGATCATGAATTTTGAATTTGCTTGAGTTTGTTAATCCCTCTAATGGTTTTAAAATTTGCATATGTAAAATTGTTTTTATAGAGGGTAGGCCTTGATATTTTTTATAGAGGATTTTTATGAAAGTTTTTTATGATTTTGATCTTGATGAATTGCTTTCATACAACGATTTTATAAAAAGTTTGAAGGTTTCATAATGAATTAACAATTTTGAAAATAGCCATCATGCATTGTGTAAGTGATTAAATCCCCTAAGGTATATTTTTTAAAAGTTATGACATGATATTTAGATTTTAGATGATCTATGATGATATTTTAAGCATGTCAATAGGGTTTTTTATGATTGAAAATTGTTGGGCTATGTTTTACTTAAGAGGGAGTACAAAATTCTTGAAAATGCATGAAATTAGAGGAAATGCATGATTTTTTTGCAAAGAATGAAGAAACTAATGGCATGTGATTTTTTTAAAAAATAATTTTTAAAGCCTTGAGATATTTTTTGATGATTTCCTTAAGCTTGTTTTTGCCATCAATGTTTGAAAATTTTAGTATTGGAGCATTATGCATGTACTCAAGGTAAGCATGGTAATTTATTATTGAATTGTGTATGCATTGTTTGATTTTACAAAATTGAGTCTTGTTAAATTCTTGCATTATGTCATTTTTTAAAAGGGGAGTAATGCATGTTTTTAAAACTCTTTGTAAAATGGGACTTTTTAATGATTATTTTGAATTATGAATTTTGATGTGTAATTGATATTTATGATCCCTTTAATGTTACTCCTTAATATATAAGTTAAAATGACAATCCATGAACTTATAATACAATTTTTTTGAAACTTGAAAATTGTTTTGTGTTAGATTATGATCAACTTAGGGAAAATTGCATTGAATATGTGATTAAGTGATGTTTATGATCACGGATTTGATGTGTTATGTCTCTCTTTATGCATCTTATATCTTGTTATGTGAAGTCTTGATTTTTTTTATAAAAATGGATAATGAGTGATAGGATGCCGTCAAAATTTGTGAAAATTTTAATTTATTAAAACATTTGAAATTGTGAATTTTTGAGAACTTGTGGAAATGTGGCATAATCTTGATTAACTTAAGGGAATTTAGTCAAAGTTAAGGAAGTTTAATGCTTTTGTGACAAATATTGTGATTTTGAAACAACTTCTAGGGTTATGCTTAAAATGGATTAGTTGTATCATGTGATGATTTAGATACTTTATATGATGATTATGTGGTATTCAATGTTTTTAAATGCATTTTTAAATTGATTTTTTAGTTGATTCATTGAATTTTATGTCAAAAGGGGGAGTATCCCTTTTGTAATTGATAATTGATGATTATTTTTTTACATTATTTAAGCATGATCAACTATTGGTGGATGCCTTGTTTTATTATAATTGTTATCAATAAGTGCTTTTTCAAACAATTGATATCAATAATTAGTATAAGTTGTCTTAATATTTTTAGAAGTTGAATTTTTTTATAAGAGATTTCAACAATTGTATTAGGTCTTGTTTTAAAAATTACTATATATCTCATTTCAATAAGTTTGATATCAAGTATATGTGATTTTAAGATATTAACCACTTTTTGAGAACAATTTGTGTCATTTTTTATGATGATGTGGTTTTCAAAAATTTTGAAATGATATTTTCTTGATGAAGTCCTTTTTTAAGTTTTTTTAATTACATGGTATTTTAAGTTTGAATAAGCTTGTCATCTAGTGTTTTATTAAGGATGAGTGTTGTTAGGAAAAATTTCTTAAATGATGTTTGAAAATTTATGAGTGTCTAAGACAAGTGTTTTGGTAGAAATAGGAGAAGATCTGTGATTATTTTTTTATGTCACCTATTTGTATTAGTATTAGCATGTTAAGCCTCTTTATATGTGTACTTTTTGATGAGAAGAAGTATTATATTATAAAGGAGCAGTGAAATTGTTTACAAGTGTTTTTTTTGTTTTATGTATTTTGCTTTGTTTGCATTTGTTTTTTTATTTGTTTATTGTATACTTCTACTATCATATAGTTTTGTAATCATAAAAAAGGGATATTGTTGAACCAAGGAATGGTTCCACCTTTATTTTGATGATGGCAAAATAGTTTTACAAATATATTTATAGAGTTTGATGTATTTAAGATAAGGTTGGAGGAAATGTATCATAAAGATGTATGTATGTTAAGTTTTGAAGTTAAAGAACAATGTTTAAAGTATTGATGCATTGAAACATGTGGAGAGAAGACCAAAATGATGGAAAGAAGATTAGTGGATTCTAACTTGAAGTTGAAGATAGATGATTAAGTTCAAGAGTAGAATTTGATATGTTGTTATGAGTGAGTTTTTGCATAAGTCTCTTCTTGGTCAAACCATAGATGTCTAAGGGCTCACACCATACATATTGTATTAATGTTTAGTGATTTACAATAAGATGCATAATTAAGAGGATTTCTATGTGATTGTTAAGTGAAAATATCCTCTTAATGGATGAAATCAGTTTTGGTATTTAATTATTGGGAATATAAATGAATGAATCGCTGATTAGGTTAAATGATTAGTAAGTAAGTTAATTGAATACTGATAATACTTGTGCCTT
>JAOXYD010013221.1:0-15037 GCA_028565735.1 Pinacopodium congolense
TGTTTTATAAAACCTATTGTTTCAATTAAGTTTACACCTAATTGGAATATTTTATATGAGCCTATCTCTAAGCCACTATACAAGATGCATCATTTATGAATTGATCTAACTATATATTTGACTTTTCAATCTAAACATATGCAATCACACCATTGGAATTGAAGTTTACATTTTCATAACAATCAAAAATCAATGTGATCAATTTTATAAACGAATCTAATAAAAATACGGAAATTCAACGTTAATTCAAAATAATAATGAAATACTACATCTTAGTATTCATAACATTCTAGACCTTACATGAAAATTAATTCCAAAACATTTTTAAAACAACATCAATAATCATCAAAAGAGAAGAGATAAGAAAGCTCATAATTAAAGGCTTTGAATCCCGTAACTCCTCTATGATTGATGATGAAAAGTTCACTTTATATCTTCAATTCTCTATGTTTTAATCTCCCTTTCTCCTTCAATCTTACTCAAATACTTAATAAGATAGGTTAAGACTTATATCTTCATGATTGCATCAGCTTAGAGGCATCTAAAGGCAAGAAACCTTGAGAAAATAAGCTAATTTATATTGAAAGATGTAACTTTTTGATAAGGCCACAATTGTGGGCCATCCTGTGGGATTTTTTAAATAGACATACTTTAGCTTTTCTAGCTTTCAACTCTGTTCAATCTTTTTACTATACACTCTTTATCGCTCGTCTATTGGCCTCGTCTATTTTATTGGGTTACATACTACGAGAGGACAAGAAAACTGAGAATTTGTATTGGCTTTTTTGCACTTGGGTCCTTACATAAATGGATAGATGCCTAAAGCCATCATATCAAATGAATACAAAAGCATCAATAACACTATGAAGACTATGTTTCACAAAAAATACATTGGTTATGCCTCTGACATATCATTAACAAGTTTTTAAGGAAGTTTATAGCATATAGGGCTTATAACAAATTTAGAAGTTCCTTTATGGACATTGTTTATGATGCTTGCGATAGTGAGGATTTAAATATCATATAGAATCATATGGTGGTAGATTTTAATAGATTTTAATTTGGGTAACAATGCATGGCTACAATCTCTTCTCACCCAATGAATTCAATGGGTTTTTACATATGTGAAGGATATGTTTTGGGTAGGCATGTTAACAACTTAATGAAGAAAATGGATGAATGCCTTCTGTGATGGGTATGTACATTCTAAAAGTATGCTCATTCAAATTGTTGAGTATTACAAGAAAGTTATCAGGTAAAATATTGAGTGAGAAGTATGATTTGATTATTTTTCATCAATAACTTCAAGAACTATAGTCAAATATTTGAGAATGAAAGATTTTTTCAAAAGGCACGCACAAATACCATGTTCATGCTTATACAAAAAGAACTAACAAGTGTTATGTATTGTGATGTTACTAAAATAATAGTGGGAGGTGATTCCAAGAAGCCCAAAGTAACTAAGACAAGTACAGATGATGAAATTATCATGACATCTATTGTAAACTTAACGGATTCATGTCCTGAAGTCAAATGTGGTTGCAACCTATTATAGTTTAAAGGGATTATTTATTGTCACATCTTCATAATATTGACAAGGAATAATATTGCAAACATTCCTTCCAATATTATACTACAATGATGGTGTAACGATGTGGTTGGTTAGCATTCACAAAACATTTTTGAGGATGACGATATGTTTGTATCTCATATTAGAAGTTTCCAATCAGCATTCTATAAAGTTTTTAATTACACTTTAAGGAAACCAAGTTCCAATATCTACAATCACTTTTATAATGTGCTCATAATACCTTGACTAGTTTTTATGTTAGGCCACTTGATGATGATCAACACACAAATGTTCCTTTATTAGATCCAATTTTTTGTAGACGACAAGGCAGGCCTTCAAATAAGAGGATGAAATCAATTATTAAAGAGGCATAATGTAAGAGGAGGAAAAGAGCATAAGTAATAATAGTGCACTAAAATTTCAAGTTTTTTGGGCAAATATACCCTATAATAATTTTTTCCATCTATAATTTTTTAGAATGACAAAAGATTTCATGTTACGAAGTCTCGATGTTCCATATATAGCAACATCATATGTAGTTAATGATCCAGCATCACAAAAGTTGGTAACTGATGAAACTTGAATCACCTAGTTCGAAGGTTTTAGTATGTAAATGCAAAGGCATCGTGAAAATAACATATGCATATATAATAGTATTTTGTTAATATTCACACATTTATAATTCCCTCACAGATCTATTCTGTTTCTTTTTCCTTTACTGACCTAGCTAATGGAAACATATTTTGACAATGATGCAATTGACCCTACCATAGAAGATATCTTTGAAGCTGTCACTCCATGATTCCAATTTGTTCTACAATACCAAAGATATCTACTAATGTGACTTAAGAGGTCAGTTCTTCTGCTCATTGAACCACTTTACTTTTCTTAATATTGTGGCCTTTTATACTAACAAAAAATACTTATGGAATCATTTCGTTAATGCCTATCTTTAACGTTTTTTGTTTTTGGATATCTGTTTCCATTATTTGAGATTGGTTGAGGTTACTGACTAAATTTAAATTTAGGGCTTAATTTTGAAAAACAATAACAAATTTTCATCGTTCAATTTTAGCTTCTATGAAATCCATTTGGCATGCTTGCCACTTAGCTATTCAAGTTATATATGTCAATGTGATTCCTATAAAATATGGACATAAAAATTAATAACTAAACTATATGTATATGCTTACCAAAAAAAAGGTTCATAGTAAGATCAACTAATTGTTTTGCGACTAATAGTTTAAATATTTCTAGAACTTGCACAAATATTGTTCGATTCCAAGTCTGTAATTTTTGGCAGACTAGATGTGAAAGATAATGTTGACACATTGTCATTTCATCAACAAAGTCTAAATTGAAGAAAAGAGCGGTCAGGTGTAAAAGAACAAACGATGGCCAACATACATGCATAATTAACATCCAGAGTGTTAATCACAAAATTTGTATAAGACATGAAAGTTGGTTAGAATAGTCCACACTAAAACCCTACTAATCTAACAAAAACTTTTTGTAGTATAGGGTCTAATGTCACACATTATACGTGGATATGTTAAAGACTTATGACAGCAGTTAATACATTACTAAGTATTTATTGAAGGTGGACCAAATCCACGATATCTTCATACTTTATATTGGAACTAATGGTTAGAAACCTAGAATTTCAAACAGTCAGTTTCAAGAACACAAAATGGAATTATGATTCTTACTTATGTATATGTAGCATCATTTGAACAAATGAAATCAAGCATAATTGACAAATTAAACCATATCTATGTAGATTTTCAGCACTACTACCAAACAAATTTGCCAATGTTTGCGGTGACACACTTCTGAAGTGCAATGTCATCCTAATTATAATTATTGAAGCAATTTACGCAAACATAAAATGGGTTATAACATATGTTCTAAGGGTTGTAAAGTTCAAGGCATGAAGTTTTTTCATATAATCAGCCCCGTCAACATGAATGTTATATGCTTAACAATTTGGAAAAAATAATTCTCACCTAGATCAAACCCAACTGTACTAGTAAATATAATGAACATATACATATTCCAATTAGTTTAAGTACCCAATTTTTGAACATTTGACATATGAGTCCAAATGTGAATGTAAATAAAGGGCCATCATAACTAATCGACAAATAGAACTGAATCCCTGAAAAATTATATACATCCAACGTAGGTCAAAAGACATGTCCTGGCTAATTGCATACATCCTAGTTACTCAAAGATTATACAATCACATTGTGCTTTCCATCAGTGAACACTTACTCACTGAAGTATATGCTCAACATAAAAAATCAAACCATCTATGCTTTAACATGTCAGACTTTAAATCCAAAATTTGTTATGTTCAATGTTGTTTTTCTATCTAAATAGTTAATTGCAATTTTAAGCTCCCATGTCCACACTACCTATCAGGTCTACCACATTGACCTTTACTAGATGATTTACTTCCACATTGCAGTCATGCCATATTAAATTTATTTCCTTGAACCTAGTTAAAAAAGTAGAGGCAGATTCGATTTCACTTCAAGTTAAGAATAGTTGTTCGATTCCAAGACACCACCTATAACTCCTCTCTATGCAATTCTTAAAACACATAAACATCATCCATGTTATGTTCAGTGCACTCCAACGGATAAGATTACATGTCCTTGAAGAAACTTATCATCTTTTCATCCTAATACTTATCAAATTCTCACTACCATGAACACTCCCACTACACCATTCATTAACGATAAGGCTTTTCCTCCTCTCCATAAAAGCATCAACAAACTATAAAATATACATTGCCCACATTAGCAAACACATCAACATTTACTATCATCTAACAAACATACTAACCTATCACCATGCACGTGTAATAACACCTTTTAATCCTCAGTATCTTTGATTTAATCTATGATTGGCATAACTAATAATGGAAGATTAGACTTGCACACTGACCCCACACACCTCAAACTGCCATTTTCTTTCCCTATAATGAATTCACATCTTGGGAACCAACTACAAAATGAACAAGTCTACTAAGACATGCCATCATAATGTTTTCATCTATGCTATATAACTCTAATGGTTACCTATAAGTTTCTTGTTGTAAGTGCAACAATGTAAATAATACATTAAAAATTATTCAAAAGGGCCAAAAAAACTAGAAACAATATCAATAAATCTTTACTCAAGTTGATCATATTTCTTCTACATAGAATTTTAACATTGTCAGAAAATGGAAAATTAAAGAAATGAATTAAATGTGCCCACCTATATGAGATTTATTAAACTGAGCATCTTTAAATTGTATGACCTCAACACATTCATTTCAACTGGGAACCTCAATCACTTTAATGGCATTTAGCTATACCTTCACTTCTATACCTACAATAAGAAACTGTATTTTTCAAATTCCTAGTACATTTGATAGATATGTTTAAAATATTGAATTAAGAAAATGTTGATCATAAGGTGTCAAGGGTTTGCTAGTTTTAGTTACACTGTAAGCATAAAAGTCATAAATTATAGTATAACTGATATCGATCATATGAGGATTGATTCTAGACACCTAACAATCTAAATTACACTTTGTTTAAGGTAAACAAAAAAATATAAAAATTAAAAATTAAACTAAACTAACGAAACTTGAATGAATTTAATCATAGAAAAAAGCGAAACAAAGAAGATACTCAATAAAGGAGACTTAAGGGTTGTTCTATCCTTATTTATCTTCCTTTTACCTTATTGATTTAATTTTGTTTGATTCTAGATATCCAATAGTTTATTACCCTCTCTCGAGATCTGAAAAATTAATCTTAATTAAAATATTTACAAGTTGAATTTTAACCTCTCGGTTTACAACACTACTCCAAAATATGCAATTGGATTTGAAGCAATCTTAAGGATAATTAATAAGTAATTAAGATCTCTCTTTAATCACCTATTAATTAGTTAATTTCATATCTATTAAGCTACCAACTCTCTATATGTACCCTAACTCAAATAAATCAAAACAATCTCTAGATTTGAAGTGATTACAGACTCAATAATTAACACAAACAACTATACATTAAATCAATATAGTAAAAGTTAGACAAACAATTCAAGAATAATCCCTAAACTAGATTTACCAATCTATAATCATGTTCCAACAACCATTACTCAGATTAAACATCAAAAGAAAAGTAAAAGAAAGATAAACTAATGATGAAGATGAAACCTCCCTTTTGTTGGAAAATCTGGAAAGCTTCCTTGTATATTGATTACTCCTCGTTGATCTTGAGTCTCTTCACATTTTTCTCTTCCTAAAACCCTTTATTTTTATCTTGTATGTTCCCTAGGGTTAGAATGGTGGTTGCTACGGTTTTGTCACAGCTTCTTATGTCTAAAATAACATTAAAATGGAATTAAACATGTCACTCCGCATCATCCCACCACGTCAGCTTTTCCAGCTTTAACCTCAACTCATTATTTTCACTATATCTTTATCTACAAACCTCTAAATGTCATGAAATTTAATATGTAAGCTCTTCAAATATTTTTCTAGAACTCTGTAAAATTCATAACATTTTGAGCTCTATAATTGCACGTAATTCCTTTTGAACCTTATCTATACCAAATCTGTTTCTTTAGCTCAACTTTTTTTTATCTTTCCTTTGTGCACTCTTCATGACTCGTTATATAACCTTGATATTTGGTATGAAACCTCCTAACTTGATGCTCTAACTCCTTAACTTGGTTCCATATCTCTTCTAAGTTTATAGGTACATCCTAAATTAATTTCACCTGAACCTTCATTAAATTTTCACATCAAATTGATAGAATTTTGACCTATGATCAATAAACATCACATTAAAATAGTTAAATATCATCAAAACAGTATAATAACATCAAACTAAGTCTAAGTCATGCAATTATCATCCTAAACATGCATAATAACAAATTAGACCAATATAAAATTAACTTCTAATGCAACCTTATCAACATCCTCGTGCTTAAAATTTTCTTGTCCCCATGTAAAACTAAAACACAAGAACAGAAATCAAATCACACAATCAAACAAGATGTAACAACTATATGAATATGAGAATGATGAAAATGTAACAATGGCATAAGACTTCTAAAATTCACTTTCTCTTAAATATAAGCATTCAAAAAGATCCTAATCATTTATGTCATGAAGCCCATATCTTAAAGGTCTTTATATGGAAAATAGACCTTAAGCAGGATATTAATCACCTATTCTCAAACCTATGACATATGTACTTATGCATTGATGGTGTTACGATGTGGAAGGTAGTTTATCACTAGGTAATCATTCATGAAAATATCATGATAATCAAAAGAATTTTATTTTCCATATTAGCAAACTATTTTTGTTATTACTTTGAATAATTATCCCAATCTTTCGACTTTAATTGGGTTAGTTCATTTAAGCTTTGATTGGAGCGCCATTCTAGCTTCTTCTTCTTTTCATATCACGACTTAAAACTAGCTACTAGCTCTATTCTTAGCCTTGTTTTTATAAAGGCTAGTGGAATAGGAATGTTGAATTGAATATACATATCTTATGTCCTTCTTCTGAACCAATTCATTCTTATGAAGAATCACTAATGATGCACACCTAATTAAGTCCAAGTTATTATAAAATGCAATCAACAAGTGTCAAAATTCAAACACTAGATGAAGACTATCTTAATTAAGTGCACATTCAATGGAAAGACACTCAAGGTATGGGTTCCACAAGATAAATACTTCTTTGCACTCAACTATTTATGTTCAAAGGCAAGACTATTCCTTCAATTTCATACCATTTATATACACACACTAATTGCTAAAATGCATATGCTATAATGCATGACACAAGATAAATACACCTAATTCAACCAATTTTAAATCTACAAATGCATGATAACAATAGTATATGCAAATGAAAAATGTATGGAAAATACATGGCCCCTTTCTCACACTTAAACCATGCATTATCCTCAATGTAAAGAAGAGGAAAAAATAATAACAAGACGAAGGGTAAGAAAACTTATAAGGATTCTAGTGGAGAAGGTGTAGGTGATGGCACTTGGAAACCTTACATCTTGTGTCCCCTTAGGTGCCATAGCGATGAGTATTAAGCAAAACCTATAAAAATAGATGGAAAAGAGAAAAGAGGAGGAGAACAAGATGAAAACAAGGATTGACAAAAAAGAAAATGAGATTTTCAAATGAAAGGTGGTGAAAACTTGGAGATTGATGCAAGATTTATAGAATATTGATGAATTAATTATTTAAGTGAAAAAGGGCTTAAAATAAAAGCGGAGAAGAAGAGGGGCTACACTTATTAGAGGGAAAGTTTGAAACAACTTAAGGTTTTAGGATAAATAAATAAATAATAAATGAATAAAAATAATGAAAAAATAAAAAGTAAAAAATAAAAAATAAAATAAAATAAAAAGAAATAAAAAGGATGGAAATTTTAAAAAAAGGATGGTCCTTTAAAAAATCAATAAAATAAATAATAAAGTGTCCATCTCTATAGAGATGCTTGTTTGTGTTTTAATTTTTTTGTTTTTAAAATTTTATATTTTTTATTTTCATTAAAAAATTTTGAAATTTTTTAAATTTTTTATTTTTTTATTTTTTAAATACAAATTTTTGTGAAAAAATAAAGTTAAGACCTTAGTTAAATACACAATTCAAAAAATTAAACTAATTACAAATAAAAATATTCTAATTTAGAGTCCATAGTTTGACCATGCTCAATTTTAAGTTTAAGAAATAAGAGATAAGAGACAGATTACTTTCCTTTCCTTCGATGGAAATTCTCAAAGATATAGTTTGCCATAATGCCCGTTCACCTTGAACATTTTTTCTTTGAATTTTTCCATCCTAAGAGTCCCATAATGTTTGTAAACTTAATCAACTTGAAATGGTACTTCCCATTGACTTTTGAGTTTACTTGGAAACAACTTCAATCTTACTCTAATCCTCCTCTTTCTCATCTACATTACCCTCTTCTCTTGTTATAAAAGCAAGATTTTAAGAATGGTAATGAGTAGTTTTTTCCCCTCTCCTAAGAAGGTATGTCTTAAGTGTGGAAGTAAGGATTTTAATGTAAGTATGGGTACTTTTACAAAGGAGAATGAAACTGGGGCATTCATTCTTCATAAAAGTTCTTCTAAACACCTTTACTATCTTTCATGTCCACTTTTTCATCATGATTCACCTCTAGCTCCTTCACATACTTATAAATCACATTTATCATCATATAAGCACTACCCTCCTTTGGATTCTTCAATGTCTTATTCACATTAAATTCCAGTTGCTCATCACCAATCCTACGAACCAACTTCCCTTCATGTACATCTATTAACACTCTTCTGGTATTCATGAATGGTTGGCCAAGAATCAATGAATAGTTTTTATCTTTTACAAAACCCAAATCTACAAAAATCTACAGGAATAATGAATTTATCAACTTTAACAGGTACATCTTCCACCACACTAATTGAATTTTTAATTGACTGATCTGCCAACTGCATAGCATAGATGTTGGCTCCATATCTCCTAGTTCCAATTTCCTAAAAATTCATAAAGACATAAGATTAATACTTACACCTGAGTTACATAAACAATAAAAAAAATTAAGATTACCAATTATACAAGGGATAGTAAAAACTCCCTAGATCTTGCAACTTTAAAGGCTTGTGACTAGTAATAATGGAGCTACAACTTCCTATTAATGATATCGACTAATTATCCTCCCCCAAGTCCATTTTTTAGCTAGAATATCTTTGATAAACTTCGTGTACTTGGGCATGTTCTACAAAACTTTTACAAAAGATAGGCTGATTTGCAAATTGGGAATCCGCTAATTCTTCTTCAACCTCTATGGAAATGGAATCTTAAGGACATAAGGTGGTGGTAGCACATATGGCTTGGCTTCTTTCTCTTCCTTTTCTTTTCCTTTTCTCTCTTCTTTGTGGGGTTTAACCTTCTTCTTCACTTATTCATATAGTTCCTTTCCATTTCGAAGTGTGATGTCTTTCAATTGCACTATTTGATTAGGCTTTGTATTACTCGGGAGACCCCTTACACTCTTTATTAACGATGCTTTAGCTAGTTGTCTAACTTGAATCTCTAAATTGTAGATGGAAGAGGCATAATTCCTTACTATTTGATCAAATTTTGCTTCTATTCTCTACTGACTCTCTTTTTAGATATTAAACTTAGAGTTGAGGTTGTCTATGTTTAATTCTAGTGCTCTAAGCTTATCTTGTTGAAACCCTGGTGGCCCTTGTGCTCTCACATTACTATCTGCATTGTTAGTTTAAGAAAAGTTGAGGTGGTTCTTCCATTAAAGATTATAAGTGTTCGAGTAAAGATTATTACCTGAACTCCCTTATGGTACTCCTATGTAGTTTACTTATTCTATTACGTTGTTAATCATAAGGAAATATTCTACACTTACATGACTCTCTTGACCACTCGTACCCATGTTGTATTGTGTTCATTGATTGTATTAATGTAGCTTACAAACTGTTCAATTGTTTAGCCAATGCTAACATCTGAGCTTTTAAGGCAGTCACTAAATCTATAGCAATAACACTCTTTTGCTCCTTTAGAGGCATTTGCCTACTCCTTTTTGTAGTCTACAAGTAGCTGTTATTCACCATCTCCTCTAATAGGTTATGTGCTATAACTATCGTCTTTCGCAACAGAGAGCTTTTAGCTGCTGCATCTATCATTCCTCTCGTCTATTTAGTAACTTCATTATAGAATATTTGCAGCAAAAATTCCCTAGGTAGATTATGATGGGGGCAACTCCTCTGTAATTACTTGAATCTTTCTCGTGCCTCATACATAGACTCACCATCACTCTGCTGAAAATTTGTTATCTCCTTGATGATTATGGTGGTCTTCGTCAGTGGAAAGTGTTTAGCTAAAAAGGCATGTACTAGCTGATCATATATAGTGATGTTCTCAGGATTTAGATAATTTAACTAAGTCTTGGCTCAGTTCTTCAAAGTAAATGGGAATAGTCTCATCCTTACAACGTCTTCTGATAAGTCATTATAGGTGTCACAAATTTCCAAAAAGTTGTCCATGTGAGCATTTGAATCTTTATTGGCAAGGTCATATAATTGAGCATTCATCTGCAACATGTTCAATAACGTCATTTTGATCTCAAAATTGTTAGCCTCGAGTAGGAGTCTTATAATACCCTACTGATTAACATTGAAGCCAGGCCTTATGAAGTCAATGAGAATTCATTGATGCTAATCTCAATTCTTGTCTTCCGCCATTGTTCTTTCGATAGCTTCTTGGCGCTTAACCTTCCTAAGTTCTCTTTTGTGCTTTGTAATGTCTAAAATTTCAGTGTCTTCCAACTTGTTTAAGCTCTTAGTTACTCTTGTGTTCATACACCTACAATCATAAAAGAAAAGTGTCAAAAATCTTTAACTCAAAAGAATCCAAATTGATTAAGATGCTAAAATAACAATCTCCGATAACGACGTCAAAAACTTATTCGCTAGTTTTAGCTTGCAAATATAAAGGTTTGTAACTTATAGTATAAGTACTATCAATCCCACGAGGATTGCTTCTAGATATCTAAAAATTTAAATTATACTTTGTTTAAGGTAAACGAAAAGTATAGAAACTGAAAATGAAATCAAATTAACAAAACTTGAATGAATTTAATCGTAGAAGTAAGAAAAACAAAAAAAATGCTCAATAAAGGAGAGTTAAGAGTTGTTCTATCCTTATTTATCTTCCTTTTATCTTATTGATTTAATTGTATTTGACTCTAAATATCAAATAGTGATTATCCTCTATAGAGTTCTAACTAATTAATCCCAATTAAAATACTTACAAGTTAAATTGTAACCTCTCAGTTCACAATAATACTCCTAAATATGCAACTGAATTTGAAGCAATCATAAGGACAATTAACAAGTAATTAAAATCTCTCTTCAATTACCTATTAATCAATTAATTACAGGTCTATTAAGTTATCAACTCTCGTTGCGCACCCTAACTCAAATAAATCAAAACATTCTCTCGATTCGAAATAATTATAGGCTCAATAATTAATACAAATAACTATACATTAAATCAATCTGGTAAAAGTTAGACAAACAATTCCTAAACTCGATTTAGCAATCCATAATCATGTTCCAACAACCAATATTCATATTAAACATTAAAAGTAAAGTAAAAGAAAAATAAATTAATAATGAAGATGAAATCCTCCTTTTATTGGAAAATCTAGATAGTTTCTTTAAATCTTAATTACTCTTCATTGATCTTAATTCTCTTCACGTTTTCTCTTGCTAAACCCCTCTATTTCTGTTTTGTATATTCCCTAAGATTAGAATGGTAGATGCTAGGATTCCTTCACCCCTTCTTATATCCAAAACAACATAAAAACATAATTAAGCACGTCAATCCACGTCATCTCATCACGTTAGTTTTTTCAACTTTAATCTTTACTTGGTATTTTCACAATATCTTTGTCTATAGACCTCTAAATGTCATGAAATTTGATATATTAGCTCCTCATATATTGTTCTAACTTCCTGTAAAATTTTATAACAATTGGAGCTCTATAAGTGCACATAATGCCTTCTGAAACTCAGTTATACCAAATATGTTTTTTCAACTCAACTTGTTTTGATCTTTCATTTGTGCATTCTTCATGACTCGTTATATAACCTTGATATTTGGTATAAAACCTCCTAACTTGATGCTCTAACTCCTTAAATTGGTTCCACGTCTCTTCTAAGTTTATAAGTACTTCCTAAATTAATTTCACTTGAACCTGCATTAAATTTTCACAACAAAGTGATAGAAGTCTTACCCAAAATTAACAAACATCACACTAAAACCGTTAAACATCATTAAAACAGTAGAATAACATCAAACTAAGTCTAAATCATGTAATTCTCATCCTAAACCTATATAATAACACATTAGACCACTATGAAATTAATTTCTAATGCAACCTTATTATCAAACAGGGAATGCAAATAAAAATTACAAAAATCAAACGCTAAATTTACAAACCAAATTCTTCATCTAATTAATATATCTAATTAAATTATTAACTACAATAATGCAATATCATGTACATAATTTGTGTAGTAAGAGCTCTAAATGTAAATTTTGCCTTACCCCTTCAAATATTCTCACATGCAAAAATAGCCCAACACACATAATCATTGACTAAGAGAATATTTGGTGTAACTTTTCTTTTTAATTTTAGTTTCTTATTTTTTTAAATATAAAAATAAAAAATAAAAAAATAACATAATAATGCAGAAATTGAGAATAACAACATAAAAATTAAGGACACCACATAAAATTTAATACAAATATATAAAAATCACAATTATAAACTACAATTAATAACAATATTAAACGACTCGGGAGAAAAGGTCCACCCTATTGTGAAAAAAAAAAAACCCACAGAGACATCGCAATAGCCTTCTTCACCGATTGCTACGAAAAGAAAGCACCGACGAAGTTTTTCTAAAAACACTACCTTTGACGACAAAAAAAAAAAATCACAATTGACATAACATACCAATCAACACCAAGTACAAAGTTCAACAGGCTTCTTGACTGCAGCTTCAACACACAACAACGAAACAGAAGCCCCGACTACACCTTCAACACTAACGACATTGGGCGTGAAGCCTTCACACCTTCAAGATGCAAGAGAACAAAGCAAAAGCTCCTCAGCGACAAAGCACATCAACAACTAAAGGAATCCAAACCAACCCCGCCCCCCATATGTTTTCCGCCTCTCCATAAATTCTATCACACTGACTTTTTTTACTTGAAACCTTGGATCAACAAAATCCTAGCTTGGGGGAACATTTCGCTTGCCATAAACATGCCGAACAGGAAGAAACATGTCTAAAAGCTCGTTCTACAAGCTTCTACACCCCTTTAAGGGTTTGGAAGATTTTATAAAGAACACCCTTTTTGGCTTTACCAAATTTTGTTAACTTTGACTTCATTCAGATATTGACACGTGTCCCAAAGCCAAATATGTCTATTGATTTCAAGATATTAGTCAACTCCTGACGGACTCATATGTCCACTAAAATTGTAAGAGATAGAAAAGTAACAGACAAAGAAGAAATGGAATATTAATAACAAACAATTTTACCCTCTTGTACTTTGAGGTTGCCTACCAATTCCACTAGCGCTACTTCTAAATCATAGGAGCAAGGCATGGATAGATATACTATCTTTGGTACAGTTTTTACTTAGAAGTAGAAACATAAGATTTTGACATTGTACTGATGAAAAGCAGCTCCAAAGTATTTCAGTAAGGCCAAGATTTTGTAGAATAAATTGCAGTGAAACATGGGAGGACTTCACATGTAATCTGGGTGGATAACCTCTTCTACGTTCTGATCATCTAATATCGTCTCCCACGCATTACTGCTTCGCTGATCCAAATCATCAGCAAAACTTTTCCTGTTTCCATGTGTCAAGACATCATCGTCCTGGCTGATATACTCATTCCATCTGGAAGCCTTATTTGCGCTTAGTAGGGAAGAATCCCGGGTCCCCTTATCTCTGAATATACAACCACTCCATTTGGAAATACTATTCACATTTGCTGGTAGCGATTCCATGGGCTTACCTACATCAGTGAATTGTACATTTTATTACAAGTTCCAAACAAGGCTTCTAACAATATATACGCAAGACACCGCACAAACTGTTATTAATTGTTAGAGGAACAGAATTCCTTCTTTATCGATTCAACTCCCCTCCTGTAACATCCTTTTGTTTGTCTTTTTAATGAAATCTTCTATTACAAACACAGTTCTAGGCCAGATACAGCCAAAGCAACATGAGTTAGCAATCCATTATGCTAGTATATTTTGATTGAACCAACTTTTTTACAACATCATAATTGTGGAAGCGCGGCCAGAATTACCTTTAGACATGACGCCTTTATTAGTATTCCCTTTCTTTGGAAAAACAGGTTTGTAGAGACTTCCACCATCACCACTACTTGAACCAGGAACACAATTCTTTAATTTGGGTCTCTTAAACATCTGCTGTGGCAACTCTGTCACGACCTTTGGACCCATTTCATCTCCTGCACTAAAAACTTAGCGTTAATGCTTTCCCAATTGACGAATAAAAAGGGGGAAAAAATACAACCGATCATTTATTTTTCAACCAAACAGTACCTTCCTCTTCATGCTGTATGACATTGTCCTCTTCGACATCTAAATACTCGCTCCAATCGGTCGGTCTCTTCCCCGGGTTATTGAATAATCTGCTGTCACGTTTGACCGGCGAATGCTGGTTGCTTTTGAAATTGCGGGACATGTTGAAGGATTGAACGAAGAGGCGGAGGTCTTTGGCCATAGGACCTTTAGCGAACACTTTCCTGATGGATTGCTTATGGTTACAAACGACGCAGGTCCACTTGTTCCCGTTTTT
>JAOXYD010013250.1:0-28605 GCA_028565735.1 Pinacopodium congolense
TTTTTTTCGATTTCTGTGATGTTCTTTATTGATTTTTGTGTTTAGAAAATCTGAAAACCAAATCCGAAAACCGAAACAGAACCAAACGGGCCCTTAGCTCGTTGTGTATTTTGCTGCTACCTAGCCAAGCCTATTTATAGGGATCCTAAGTTGAACCTGGACCAAGTTTTCTACCAACTATTGGAGTGGATAAGTTTTCCTAGGTTGCCGCCCACCTTCACAATAAAGTACCTTTTGAGCAAAATAAGTGTCTAGCATCGCAATAATTAGCAGCAAGTGTTTGGGTGAGTAGAAAAGAAAGAGAGAGAGTGGTGTGTGTGGACTGTGGTGTTTGTGGGTATTGTGAGAGTGACGAGTGTGAACAAGTTGTCACAAATTTAACAAGTCTATTGTCAAAATCATCTTTTCTCTTGTAATATGCGCTGTATTTATATCGGGATAAAATTAAATATATATGTATTTTTTGTTATTTTATTTTGATAGTTCGCTTAAGAATTATATTTATTAAAACTTTATTACTTGCAATGAAATTTATTTTACCTGTGACCTTATTTGAACTTACGAGAATAATATTCCTATTAGATTAAATGATAATCGTGTTTTGTTTCAAATTTTATGTAGAACCAGACTAAATTTTTATTTAATTTTTTATATTAATATAATAAAACATCTTATATATCACTACATTGTAACGATTTATCCCCACAAATGAATTTTTATTGTAATTAATTTTAAACTTGAGATTGCCTCAAAACATCATATAATAGACGAGTACTTTGATTATAGTAAGATTCATTGGACAAAATAGTAAAGTATCATCTACAAACTGTAATAAAGTAATCTTTGTATTATTATATCTCACCCCTAATAACATACCTTTTGCAATAGCTGTGTCTAGTAGTTTTTTCAAACCCTCCACCGCAATTACAAACAAGAAGGGTGATAAAGGATCTCCCTGTCTTACTCCCCTCTCCATTTTGAATTCCTTTGTTGGACTCCCATTCACCAAAATGAATGTTTTAGCCATCTCTAGCATATGTCACACCCAAGTTTTCCATCTCTGGCCAAAACGCATCTCTTCCATAACACTTATAAGAAATTTCCATTATATGCAATCATATGCCTTTCTAAAATTCAGTTGCAGAATGAATCCTCCACTACCAGCCTTGTCAATGGAGTAAACAATCTTTAAAGCAAGCATAGAGCACTCGTGAATATTTCTATTTTGTGCAAAAGTATATTGTGTCTCTGAAATAAATTTTGGTATCAAAAGTCTCAATCTCATGGTTAAGACTTTATAGGCAAGCTTCATTAACCTATTGAGCAAGTTAATTGGACCAAAATCTTTCATTTGTCAAGATCCTACTATTTTCGGTAATAGGACAACAAATGCCGAGTTCAGTCTCTTTGGTAACGTGCTTGTAGAATAAAATGCTTGAAAAAGAATCCTCGCCTTTGATTGCATCATACTCAAAAAATGCTTATAGAAATAAAAATTAAATTCATCAAGACTCGTTGCTTTATTATCACCAAAGGTAAGAAGAACTGCATATATCTCCTGAACACTGAATTCTTTTTCAAGATCAGTCACATCATTCAAACGCAACTTATTAAAATTAAGTTCTTGAAGTAGAAAAGGTATATTCCTTTGTTTCTTAAATAAAGTAGCATAATATTCCTAAATTTGCTCTATAATATCGAAAGGATGAGAGTAAAAAGTATTGCTAACTTGCACATAGGATATATAATTATGTCTAGCATGAATTGAGGTCGTCAAGTGGAAAAAAATTGTAATCTTGTCACCCAATAGGTTCCACTTTATATGTGACTTTTGGTACTATAAAGTTTCTAATTTTCTTGAAAAAGTCCAAAGTTATTGTTTAACCATATCCATTCGATCTCTTCCTTCATCCGTTAATTCTCTTGAATCAGCAGTAGTGTCTGAGAATTAAGCTCTTGTTATAGTTGTTTAACCTTTTAGTTTAAATCACCAAAGACCGACTTGTTCCATACCCTCAACTTATCTCTTAAAAGTTGCAATTTCATCATCATAAACCTAGTCATGGAGGTCACTATTTGTTGCCAGGAATCCTTTAAATTTTGATTAAATAAAGGATGTTCCCACCATGCATTTATAGACCTAAAAGGTTTTGTTCCTTAATCAATCTTTGCCTCTGAACTGAAAACTAGTGGTATATGATTTGAAAAAGACTTCTCTTTAACTGTTAATAGCATCTGCTACCATGATTGTAACAAGGATGGAGATACAAAACATTTATCAATCCTTAACCTAACTTGCAAATTACTCCAAGTAAAAGATCTAGCATGTAAAGTCATTTCAATTAAATTAAAGCTTGAAATGAATTTGAAAATTGTTGCATCAAAAGAGTAATATCAGAACAATTATTACGTTCACTAATATACAAAACTTCATTAAAATCCCCTGCCAACACAACATATCCCTTAAAAGATAGTATCTGTTGCATCTCATTCCATAATACCTTTCTTTGTTCAACTGAATAAAAAGTATAAATCAAAATAAATTTAATCAACATACCATCCTATACACACTCCATTGAAATCCACCATTCACCATTATTCAATTCCCTAATTTGTAGCTATATTTTATTCCAAACCAATAAAAGTCCACTTAATGCCCCAAAAGATGGTACAAATCCATATTCAAAATCACTATGTGGCCATATATGTTGTACTATAAAATCATCGATATGCTCTTTCTTTATTTCGACCAACCCCATAAATATCTCCTTATGGACACAACACAACTTCTTAATAATAGACTACTTTATACTCTTATGTAGACCTTCTCTACAATTCCAAAAAATAAAATTTAACGGAGAAATAATAATTAGTTTATCTTAAACCAAAATCTCTTGTAAACAATCAGCTCTCTCCTTTAAGATCTTAAGCTAGATTATCACTAATCACCTTGATTACCTCCACTTTAGAAGAAGCCTCAAATAAACCCAACTGAATTCCCACAACTCATATATCCTCTACTAACTTGGTTCAACTTGTATAAGCTTTCACCATCTCCTATCTGTTTATCCAATTTTTATTGCAGTTCTGCATACATGGCTCCGAAATAGGAATTGAAGCTAAAGAACATTTTTGAAGACTACCCCCATACACCACTTTTTTATATTTTCTTGATTTCCGTATATCATTCTTTTTAATTGTAATAAATGGGCTGCTTAGTATAGGATATGCTGACTTCATTACAGCTTCTTCCTTATAATTCTATACTTGATCCTTTATTGGCATAAAATTTCCAAAATTTACACATACTTGCCTATTAGTATCCACAATTGGTTGATCTAGTTTTAAATTGTCTTCAAATGAAAGATTATGATTCTCCATTTACATTTCCCTTACATGGTCCTGTCCTGCATCTTCTTCTGACAACTGTATAAATCCTTCCTGCATTTTTTTAAATAGAATTTTGTATACCCATTGGAGAAGGCCGTTTGGACCACACCTCATCCGGACTTAATAAATCAACATCTTCCTCAAATTCTATAAATTGCACCTTCATTGAATTTTTTTTATATATACAAGCATCCTCTCTTTGTTTAAATTGATCGGAGATGCCGGTGCTAAAATAAGGACAGTAGCAAAATTCAATCTAGTACGGGCTATTGTATCTTGATGTATGGTCACAAAAGTCCCAAAGTGATGAGCCAAGGACTTAAGGAATTCCTTATTCCATAAATTATGTGGGAAACCAAAGAAATCATCTCAGTCATTGTCCTAGATTTAAAAGTGATCAACCCGTATTTAGATCCCAAAATCAATATATTATCAAACTCCACTCCACTCTCAATGAGTTTCTTTTTAACCAACAATAAAAGTTTTGGATTATATATTACCGTAGTTAGCGATCTAGCTAGCCATAGCGCAACCACTTGCGTCTTCAATATCTCCACACTCTTTTCATTTTGAGTCTCTTGCACATATGTTTGATTATCTCTATAACTTGGATAATGGCGTCTAAGGATATGTTGCACTTCTCTCTGATGATCATTTATATATCATTGCTGTGCTCACACTTAATCATTCTTCCGCAAAGGAAATCATGTACGAAAGGCATGAATATGATAGGTGCTAATAATAATTGATCGAATCTAACACAATGCTAAATTAAAATCCATTCCTTTGTCATGATACGCAAACCCAAATCTGAGTCATTTAGCATTACATTTAATAGCTACGTAATAAGCATGGTTGAAACTCGAGATTTTACATGTAAGTTTTTATAACTTGGATGAATTTGAAGGTTATATTTTAGGTCAAATTTTTAGATAATCACATGACACAATATCATTAAGCAGGTCTTAGATGCCATATGACATCCCAAGTAGAATTTGTGAGACTTGCATGAAAATTAGCAAAACTATTTTTTATGGTTAAGTTACATGGCATATGAGACTTGCAAGAAATTTGAATCAATAAAAATTTGCCACATGACAATAAGGTTTATTGAACCAAAGAGGTTCCAATAATGTATTTTGATGATGATAAAACATTATTCTCACTAATGTTTAAGTTTTTGATGCATTTATAAGAGAGGTTAATGTTTAAAGTGTAAGAACGTATTTGTGGAGATAAGGTAGAAGAGATCAAGCATTGAATGATCAAGGATCAAAGGATAAAGATTGATAATCAAGAGTGAAGATCAAGAGAATGAAGATCAAGTTGAGATAGGTTTAGGAAAAGGTCTTAGAATTTAAGTTTCCTAAACTTGATATTAATTAATACTTGAAAAGGTCTCTCATATTTGTATGATACAATTGCATATAAGCATATAAGATTTGAATTGTGGTTTTAATGATTAATTGAATTTCGTTATGTCATTTTCTATATTAGAAATTAAATTAGAATGACATATAGCCTAAATGTTATATAATCTAGAAGTAATGTGATAAATTGATTTAATGTATGTTGATTATGTATGTTTGAATTGGTTTGTGTTATAAAATTTTCTTTATAGAATGCTTGAAAAGGTTTTTAAGAAGTCTAAGAATGAAACATTTCATAATTAAGGCAATTCCTTTGTTTGGAATGAATTCAATATTTTTATAAGTTGAATAACCTTGAATTATATTTTAAAACTTTCTTGAAGGATTGTTTAATGTTAGGAATTTGTTTGAAAAAATGTAGATTTGGTTTGGAGCTTTTTTTAAAAATGTTTTTTAGAGGCAAAACAGTGGGTTGCTCATCCTTAAACAACAGGCTTCAGGGTTCTGTTTTACCCTACTTCCCAACAAGCTAAATAGCGATTGCTTAAAATCTCAACAGTGTCGTTTAAATTCCCAAGTGTCGTCGTTTTAGTCCCTGTCTTTAATGGCTAGTTTTGGTTTTCGGGTTTTAATGATTTTTTGTCACCCAAAATAGCTGGTTTATGATTCTAACATCTCTTACTACCTCTTAACACTATATATAAGTGTTTTAAAGCTTTCATACAATCTTAATGTCATTTTTATCAAATATAAAAGCCATCCAAGTGTTTATACTCGAAGTTTAAAAGTTTTGTTACTATCTTTCTTTCGATTTCGATTTCTTGTTTTAAATCCATTTCTAGTGCTGTAAAATTTGTGTTTACAATTCATTTAGATATAGAAGAGTTTCACTGATCTTTCATTTAATTTTTTGAGTGTTTATTTTGTAGTTTGAAGGTCATAAATCCACACACTCCAAAACTATCTATGTTTTGGTTCAACTTCTTTATTCATCAAATTTCAGTGTTCAAATATGTTTTTGTTACTTCAAGATCATCATACAAGTTTTTTTTAAGGTCTGAAGAGTGTAGTAAACCTTTTACTTTGATTTTTAAGCACTCAAAATATTTGTTTGAGCTCTAAAAACACATATTACTAAATCTATTATGTTTGTTTTGTGTAGCTGAACTATTTAATTCGATTTGGAATTTAAATCCATTTTTAGTGATGAAACCTTATTGTTTCTAGTTTGTTTACTATCCTAGGAGTACGCTAGTATTTTTTTTATATTTTTAAGCCATTATATTGTATGTTCGAGCTTAATTTTGCAGGTACTACAAATCTGTCTAGGTTTGGTCTTAATTTAATCTATTTATTTGATACTATAAAATTGTATCTGTTATTACATCAATTTTATATCACTTGATTAGTTAAATTTGTGTATATATAGGCTGGAACATATAGAATGTATATTTTCATAGCTTATGTTTATATTGATTTAATAAGATTATTTAAGGCTTTAATTGTGTTTTTGCTGGATAAATTTGATTGTTTATGATATATGAATGTGTTAGGAAACTTACCAAATTGGTTGATTGCCTTTAGAATTTCTAAAATTGGTTTTATTGCATGAGCTTTAGAGAAATACCATTAAAGGTGTGATTTGATTACATAATTAGGGGAATTATTTTGTACTAATTGTTAATTAGATTAAAGGCTGCTCTTTTCATTTTAAAATAGATTTGATAGGTTGCTCTTGGCCTGTAGAAAACAAGATTTGAATTGCATAAGTATTTGATTCTGAATTAAATTACTTTACGCCTTGTATGTGCATTAGAGATTGCATATGGTATAAGTACTGCATTTTTTGCATTTGAACCCTTATCTTGTATTGATTTTGATCAAGATTAATAAAGTATATATGTTTGAGTAGAGGGTTTGGTAGCCTAAGTTTGGGGCTTAGTTTGAGGGATAAAAATTTGGCAAATTGATTAAGTTATAAAGGGTTACTCTTCACTAATTGGAAAGGAAGATTGATAGGTTCCTCTTGACCTTAGAATTCAAGATTGTTATTTAGGTTATTCTTGACCTTAAAACAAGGTTGGATTGGGTTACTCTTCACCCTAAAGTAAGATTTTTGAGGTTCCTTTTGGTCTTATAATCAAGATTGTAAAGGTTTCCCTTAACTTTATAATCAATATTGTTGTAAAGGTTCCTCTTGACCTTATAATCAAGATTGTTTTAAGGGTTACTCTTCGCCCATTTAAATTAAGATTAGTTTGTTAGTGAATTTTCAACAAATAGTTAGAGAGAGGACATAATCTATCTTTGTAGTAGGTAAACCTTTATAAATCGTGGTATTCATCTCTTCTTTATCTCTTTATACTTGTGCATTTATGTTTGTTTTATTATTACTTGAATTTAATTGATATTGTCTTAAGCTTAATCTTCTCTTATAGGGTGAATTTTGGTTAGAGAATTCATTTAATTGAAATTGGCCTAAGGCATTTAAATTGTTTTAATTTGCAAAGAAATTTTTTAATACCTAATTCACCCCCTTTTTGGGTGTCATAGAGCTTACAGGATTGTTTATAAATATTTTTAAAATATTATAATTATTTTTGAACATTTTAAAATGTTAATGTCTAATTTAAATATAGATAAAAATTTTAGGATTTATATGACATATTTTTGCCAAAACTTCACATCTAAATTGAATATTGTTCTTTTTTTAAATAAAAAATACACTTTATATGTATGATTGTGACATGTATATTATATGAATGATTTAATTCTGTGTGTAAAATATAGGGATCAATTGAGAATAAGGTTAAAAGTTAATTTAAGCTTAATGAAACCAGAAAAATTTTGCAATGGAAAAGTAATAGTAAATTCAGTGATATTAGTATTATAATTCCCCCCAAAGTTTATTTATCCATCTTATTATGATTTAAAAATACACCTTCCTACACCATAGGTAAATGTGCAAATTTCCATTGATATTAGAATAAAATAATCACGATAGAATATCAAAAATCATTTTCCCTAATGTCTATAACATTATCGAGTAGAGTAGACCTCAAAATAATTTAATTACAAATGGTAGAATAATATTCCAAGAAATCAATTACATAAGATGCTAGATTTTTAACGTGAAAAATCACCTCAAAGTAGAGAAGTAAAAATCATGGGTATAAGTCAGTAAATCTTTTACTATTATAAAATAATGGATATAACAACTAATCTTCCATATTCAATAAATAAAGACAATAAGTACAAAATAATCTTTAAGAAATAAATTCTTGATAATTACTAGTAAGAGAAAATAAAGAAAAATATCATATCCAAGACACAAATCAAAAGGGATTTCAAGGTCAGAACACACTTAATCTTGGTAAAATCACAAATTTCTTGGCAAAATGTTCTCTCAACTCTCTCTTTTTTATTGTTTCTTCTTTCCCATCTCTCATTCACCATGCTTACCATTCATCAACTACAAACTCACCTACTTATAATTAAATATGGCATACATATTTTGACAAAACTTTAACAAAATAAGAGGAGCACATTGACTTAGCATAGAAAACAACCGTGCCCACAAAATTTGAAAATATAGACAAAGAGCCATGATTTTGTTGCTTTTGTCAATAGAAGTAACTTGTGAGGTTTGCAATATTAGTGGGACCATTTCAAACTCCCCATCATGCCAATATGGTAGGGAGTATAATTCCTATACTTGAACAACAAGCCTCTAATTTCTCCCTTAGTAAACACTTTATCAACATAACTAAATCATCCTCATTAGTATGGATATTCTTAAGTAGAAATTATTTAGAATTTAATACATCTTTTATCCAAAGATATCTCACGTTAATATGCTTTGATTTCAAATGAAAAGAGAGATTCTTACTAAGGTAAATAACACTTTGAATATTACCACATAATACATAATATTCTTGTTCGAAACCAACATCTTTTAAAAAAATTTTCATCCATGGCAACTCTTTACATGCTTCAATTATAGCAATACTCTTAACTTGTATAGTAGAAAGTGCAATACACTTTTATAATTTTGATTGTCATGACCTGCTCTTCCTATAAATGATATCAAATATCTCAAACTAGACTTTTTGAAATCAAGATTACTAGCCATATCCACATTCGTCTAATCAATGAGTATGAGCTTATTAATATAAAAAAACAAACATAATCTTTAAGTTTTACATAGATACCTTAATATCTGTTTACCAGCATCCCAATATTCCTTGTTAGAAAGGAACTTACTGACAATGCTAACGGAATGAGTAATATCTGACATAATACATACCATAACAAACATTAAACTACCAATTTAAACTACCAATCGTTGAAACATAAGGAATTCGTTGCTTTATTAGTGAAAGGACTTTATTTATTACTCAATCTAAAGTAATTAGTAAAAGGATAACTAATCGCTTTATTGTTGTTTATGTTAAAACCTTTAAAATACATTATTAATATACTTTTCTTAAAATAGTCATAACTTTTCTACTTTCCTATCTCAAATAATTCATATACTAAGGATTTATTTTACTGATCCTAAGTCTTTTACAGAAAAAGACTTACCTAATTATTTCTTCAAACAATTAATCTTAAAAACATTCTTACTAACAATTAACATATTATCAACATATACAAAAAATGATAAAATCATCATCAGAGAATTACTTCAAACTTATGTTAATTTATTTATGTATAAGATAGGGACATGGGTCTTTTAAAGTGCATTGGTCTACACCTCACACTATTCTTTATAGGATCACATCACTTACATATGGTTCAATTAAAAAATTAAAAGATATTAATTAGGTAATTAGGTATTACCTACCTTTCGCAGGAGGGTAAATCTTTTATCAAGCTTTCTCCATCTATCTAGATATAATACTGGATGTTAATCAATTCTTGATGGTCTAGTCTAATTTAAAAATTAAAAAAATTAAAGGACTCCTCAGTTGGAGGCCTACATCCCTCCCTCTTGGAGGGGGTATTTTTGTAAATTTTTAATAGTATATTAGAAAAAAGGCCCTTCACTTAAAGGCTACATGCCCCCTCTCATATGAAAGGGGCATTTTTATAAATTTTTATAGGGGCATGGGGGCCTCTAGTAAGGGGCCTCCTAGTATAGTCCTTTAAAAAATTATGATTTTAACCTGAGACTAAAATTTATAAATATTAATTAAATTAAATTAAATATTTAATTTTAAATTGATAAGTTACCACCAGGGAGATCTTTGTGGGTTAGGGGGAACTTCAAATTAGATTTCGAAAACTAATAAATCCCTGGTCTGGTTTGAGAACTCAAGTTACATAAGGGTTATCGTAGTTAAGATTCCAGGTATGTTGGTTGAGACAAAAACCCTTCCCTCGGGTGTCAACTCTCAAGGCTTACCTGTTAAGGATCCTTAACCAACTGATATTTTTCTGTATAACTAAAAGCTCAAACAGGATCTTTAGTCCGATGCTTTCTATGCACAGGATCCTCACGAAGTGGTAAGTGCAGAGCATACTTATATCTCTGTGTAGTATAAGTAAACTTATTGAAAATTCAAGCTTTCAGGAAAGCAAGAGAGGTTTTAAAGAGAATCCATGAAGAAAACACACAATGTTATTGATTTTCTTCCTTGAAATTCCGCTTAAATCAAACGAAAGAGACCATTTACTTTTATAGGCAAAGGAACACACAAAAAGACAAAGACCTTATAGATAAAATCAATGTCAAATTACTACATCCTAAGGATAAGAACAATGTCTTATCAAGTTATTTTAAAAGGATAAGAACAAAGTCTTATCATCAGGGACCCATAACTTTTACATAAAGATAAACGAACAACATTTATTATATGGACCCAGAAAAGAATCTAATGATTCTATTAGTTTCTAATGAGCTCTTGTCATGACTGCATGTTGGAATGAGATGGACTGGAATCGAAACTACCATTGTCTTTTCATCTCTTCTTGTTGGAACTTACCTCTTCAGCTTTGAACTTACTCAAAAAGTCTCAAATTGCTAACTTGTCAATGATAAGAGGGTCATCATCTGGACCTTAGGCATCCTGGAAGATAGAGAGAGCAGAGTGGGTTGGGCCTGCTGTGTTTGGACCCAACTGAAGATCCATCATAGGACTTTTTGGAATCTCAATTGGGTTGTACTGTAATCCTTTTGGTGTAGAAGGCCTTAGAATGGGCCTTGGTTATAGACTATTGGATTCAAAAGCAATAACATCTTCCTCAGAGTCTGAAATTTCAAATCCAAGCATCTGAGGCTCATTAGAGACGAATACTCCTAGGTAAGGTCCAATAAAAGTAGTGAGTGCTGGTGGCGCATACTTAGGAAAATGGTTTAAGATATCCAGAAAGTATAACTTTTTATATCAGAATCGAGTTGAGATATAACATTGACTATAGAATTTAACTCTTGTGTCTGCTGAGATAAACCATCAAGTTTTGAATCGATCCTTCAAAGAACATGGTTTTGGGAAACTGTATTTTCTATTTACTAGTTCAGCACTTCTTCTGCCTAAGAAAGAGAAATAGGATGTCTATGAGGAGTGACACCTGTTGATCTAGAATAAGGTCGAGCAAAGGCACCATTTGTCTTATTTGTCCAAGCATCTAATGCTGGAAAATCTTCTTTATGTGATCTCATCATCATGTAAGGTATAGGTGCTGAGACATTCTCAGGAACTTTAAAGATCACTGTATCAGAAAGTTTTGAACTAATGATTATGGTTGAGCTTTTAGTTATACGGGAAAATATCAGTTAGTTAATGATCCCTAACAGGCAAGACTTGAGAGTTGACGCCCGAGGGAAGGGCTTGTGTCTCGGCCAGCATACCTATGATCTTAACTCTGATAACCCTTGCATATCTTAAGTTCTCAAATTAGACCAGGGATTTGGTAGTTCTCGAAATCTATTTAACGTTCCCCGTAACCCATAAGGGTCTCCTGAGTAGTATCAAAGCCTAACGTTTCTCTTGTAGCACCGGTAAGTTATTGTTGATAAGAGTGAGTAAGGAGAGAACTTAAGTTACCATGAGTAATGCTTCAACCTCTTCTATAAATCCTTTACATTGCTCTTCAGCTCTTTCATTAGAAACACTTCCAAAAAATATAAAGTGCACACTCTCTCATAAAATAAAAAATCTCGTAAAATCATCCATCTACCTGATGATATAAAAATTAGTGATACTTAGCTTCCTTTATTAAGTCCATATAGCCTATACCACTGCAATAGATCTATCACAAGGAGTATTCACTCCTTAATCTCCACTCATAGACCTAACTTTAAAAAATTGATATAAGCTTACAGATTGGATCAATGTGGATTAAAATCCACTTTTACAGAGCAGTATGTCACTCTGGAATTTCCTTATGAACTAATTGATTTATGGCAAGAACAAGGTTACACACATTTCCATATTAGTGCCATTCGCATGGTTCTGACCTTACATGGAAGAAAAGGTATTCCGGCTACAGTTCGGATATCTCTACTAGACATGGTATATACACAGCACCAAAATGCTCTTATTGGTACTCTTTTAACCACTCTCAACAATGGGAGTGTCATAATGACCATCGTCCCAGTTTTCAACATTAAACTCAATGATTTGACTTTGCCAACCAGATTAAAAGTCCAAATCCAAATCGTTGGAGCTGAGCAAGATCCTACTGCTATCATGGCTACGTTACACCATCAAATCATCTATAGAGTATAAAATCATGCTTTAGATATGAACTTTCCTAACTCTACACGATATGCATTATATATGGTAGCAGACATATCTCAAGATGAGACCACCATCATTTAGATCCCAAGACAATTTCCACCTGGACAACTAACTGAACTACTACAAGTATAATGGATCACATACTATGAAAAGGAATTTCATACTCCTCACTGTTGCGCAATCCATGCTACGACTCCTTTAATCATATAGAGATTGAAAGATGGCACTGTCAAGTCTATCTTCAATAGATCAGGAGAAGAGCATCTAGATCCACCTAAATCTTCTGGGCTTATTTAATTTACTCCAACTTTCTCTCATCGAGAAGGTATTAATGGACTCCCAATCCATTCTATTTTTCCTATAGACATAAGATGTATGTCAATCATGTCAATGAATATTTCATATGGGGCATAGATCCTTCCATGTGTGATTCAGATTGTGATTATTGGATAGATGGATATTCTAACAGTCTAGATGATGATGAATACTATATTCTAAAAAAGAAGTATGAGAAGAAAAGGTGCCAATATCAGAAGAAGATCCGGCCTAAACAAAATTACAATGATCCCGATTTAAGACCTTAGATTAGTCTTAAGAATCCTCAGCTTATGTCAAAAGATCTATCTGTACTATTAAAAGTGGTTGGAAAGGAACACTGGATCCAACCAAAATGTTCTGTACCAGTGATCTCTAAGGTTCTTGAGAATGTCTCAACACCTGTACCTTGCATGATGCTAAAATCATACGAAGAAGATTTTCTAACATTAGAGATTCGGACAAATAAGATAAATAGTGTCTCTGCTTGACCTCATTCCAGATCAACATATCACTCCTCATGGACATCATGTTTCTCTTTCTTAGGCAAAAAAAGTGCTGAACTGGCAAATCAAAAATGCAGTCTTCCAAAACCATGTTCTTCGAAGGATCAATTCAAAACTTGATAGTTTATCTCAGCAGATACAAGACTTAAATTCTATAGTCAATATTAGATCTCAGTAAGTACAAGAACTATATCAGAGGTTATTTAAGCAAGCTGCTCAATTCGATTATGATCTAAGAAGGTATGTTGACGAACAATATTATGGACCTAATTTTTCAAAAAAGGAAAGAGAATTGCAGAAGATCAAAGAAGCGTTCAAGAGAATAGAATCAGACATTGCTAAAGAGCATTCCAAAGCTATATATGAGCCTTATCCTTCTACATTACCAGCTATACAGTCCATTCACAATACTTCAACATATCCTGCAGCTACTAACTATAGCAAAGTCTTCAAAATTTCATACCCTTTGTTCAGAAAGGCTACTCCTATAACATCCACAAAACCCTCTAGACAAACTCAAAAGCAAAAGGATATTCCTTCGCCTTCATACGATATTCCTTCAACCTCGTATGCCAGCGTTACTCAAAGCCTTTACAAATTAAAATACCACCAACATCTCCACCAAAGCCTAAACCTTCCCATGATATGGAAAAGAAGAAAGAACCTATGATAACCGATGAGTTCATTCCATCTCTTTAACCCATTTAAGACGGCTCTGATAGTCAAGAGCCTGAGAACTCTGAAAGCCATGACTCTGATTCCTTCACATACAACTCTAAAAGCTCTGAATAATTTGCAGATCTCACTGAGATCTCCTAGTTGATGATGGTTGTATTATAAGACACAAATATCAAACCAAAAGTTGAAAATGTTGAATCAATGACCGAACCAGTTAGGCCATAAGTAGCTCCTGTTAGCTATCTTACCTCAAGACTGTGGTTTACTTTTGATGAAGTTCTACCTACAAAATGGCATTATTGATTACATGAATTCAGTGCATGGATCGACCTTTAAATGACAAGGTCGGATGCTTCTCTCAGAGAAATTCTAACAGCATTTGTCTCATGAATGATTGAAAACCTGAGAGAATGGCTCCAAAGCTTAGATGAATATCGGCGTCTACAAGCTATTCAAGTTCCTAATGCTGGTTCCTTTTTAGGAATAATTCACAAAGAATTCATCGGAGATTTTCAACTGATCGACTGATAAAACAGACATTAATACTTTGAATGAAATGTTACTCCATAGATAAAAAAGATTTGTAGAGCATTTTCAAAGGATGTCTAAAAGATATTATATGCTCAACGGCTTAAATGTCATAAATCTTAGGTACACATTCATTCCTCATTACCTAATAATCAATAGCCAGAGTTACATCGTACGATCAGTGCTCTCTACAGAGATATATAAAAAATCTTTCTTAGAGAAATCTATCAACTAGCCTTGGTCACACTAAATAAATTGTGCGAATAACAAAAGTTTTTGAACGCTATAATAAAAGGAGGACCTCAGTTTAAACAAGCTTGTAAGAAGTCCTATCTCAAGATCAAGTGTAAAGATACTAAAAAGTATAGTTGCCATTCGTAGAAGAAAAACTACTTCAAGAGGCATACCTTTGAAAGTCCCTACAGAAGAAAGAAAAGGAAGATGCAATTCTTCAAACTACGAGCTCCAGGGACAAAAAAATTAGATACATGTTATCTATGTGGGAAACCATGTCATTATGCAAGAAGATACCCTAAACGAACTAAGAAAGATATGAAGATCTTGGATTCTATTAAAGCGATGATGTCTATACGGGATGATGCATAGATTGAGTCCCTCTTTAAAGAATAATTCAATGAAGACAAGGAAACGTGATGAAAAGTATATTGAGTTCCTTTTCTCTTGATGAAGAAGATAAGGAGCCTCTCTACATGGTGAAATAGTCCCACCGAAAATCGAACAAAAGAAGCCATTTGTAACATGACCATACGTCAAACTTC
Organism: Pinacopodium congolense; assembly: GCA_028565735.1. Lineage (NCBI taxonomy): Eukaryota > Viridiplantae > Streptophyta > Magnoliopsida > Malpighiales > Erythroxylaceae > Pinacopodium > Pinacopodium congolense. The sequence continues at coordinate 15,312 of JAOXYD010013250.1, forward strand.
AGATACTCCTTGAAAAGTATCATAAACCAATTTTCAGAATTAGTTATATAGATACAGGATCTTGTAAAAGTGTCATGAAGCTACATATCCTTTCTACGAAAGAATGGAAACCTTATGAAGAATACTTCACTACAGCTGATGGTAAATCATTCTAGATTTATTTTATTACAAAACGAAGGATTGGGATCAAGTTCTTTCCTAATTGTATTGTCTGGACAAAAGTTCTAGGCAGCAACCTTCCTGGTCTTGACTTCCTTATTAGACTAGATATTTATTTCCAAGATGAGAAGTTACAAATTCGACCTCAAGGTATTTGTTACAAGCATGATTTTCAACTCTATACAGAAGATCATAACATCTTTGAATTACCAGATATTCCCTCTGCATATGAAGATATCAGAGAAGAAATTTTACACTATTGTCTAGAGAGTCATGACTAGTTTAACCATCCTCATCCTTTATGGAAGAATTCAGACTTCTACGTCTAATTTCCTTTAAAAAAAATGAGGACATTAATCCTACTAAAGCAACTCATCCGAGAATGAATCCAAAAGACTTAAAGATGGCACAAGAAGAATGAGCTATTCTCTTAAAGCAAGGACTGATTGAACCAACTAAGTCAGATTGGACGTGCCAAGCTTTCTATGTCAAAAAGCAGGCATAACAAAACAGAGGAAAAAAAAGTTAGTCATTGATTATAAATCTCTAAATACTTTCTTACAAGATGATAAGTTTCCTCTGCCTAAGATCAACACACAAGTGCTATTTCTCAAGGAGGCCAAAATATTTTCCAATTTTGATTTGAAAGCTGGATTCTAGCAATTGAGAGTAGACCCAATAGATAGGCCTAAAACTGCATTCTGCATTCCTAATGCCCAGTTCCAATGGACAGTCACGCCATTTGGGTTAAAGGTTACACCATTACTATTTCAGAAGACCATGACTAAGATTTACGATCCTATATTACAAAGTGCCTTGATCTACATTGATGATATCCTGTTATACTCTTAAACCCAGAAAGAGCATTGAGCTTTGTTATAACAATTTTTAGCTCTTACTGAAAAGTATAGGATCTGCTTTCGGCCCATAAAAGTCAGATCAGATTAACCCAAATAGAGTTTCTAAGTATGAAGTTTCAGAATGGATTCTACCAGCCCGACCTGCATATAACTGCTAAATTATTAAACTTCCCAGACATGAATCTTACTATTAAGCAAATTCAACAGTTCTTGGGGATTATCAATTATTTAAGAGATTCCATCCCTCATGTGTCTGATCATACTATCTAGCTTTCTAAGTTGCTTAAGAAGAATCCACCATCTTGGGGCTCTAATCAAACAAAGGTCATCCCATAATTAAAGAAGGTTACTCGGCATCTAATTCCTCTGAAGATTCCTGATAAAGGTAAAAGAATCCTTCAGACTAATGCAAGTGAAGATTTTTTAGGAGTTGTGCTTATAGAGGAGATAGATGGAAAACGTTTCTAATATGGGCATACTAATGGACATTTCAAAGACTCAGAAAAATACTACCATGTAATTTACACACTCAAAAGAGATATAGAAAAATTTAACTTTCACTTCGACCCTTATCTCTTTACAGTAGAAATAGAAAATAAATCTTTTCCCAAAATCTTAGATTATAGTAAAAAGATTATGCCAGGTAGCCAATTGCTCAGATGGAAGGACTGATTCTCCCATTATAAATTCCAAGTTAAACACATCAAATGATACCAGAATATCTTAGCAAACTTCCTCTCTCATCCTCTAAAGACTATTTGTCTCGTTATTCCTTCCAGATCTCTTCCTCTCATCCTTTCTATGCTTAACCAATCAAGCATCGCTAATGTAAAGAAATACTTCCCTTCTATTAGTAGAAGTCTTACTATTGTTAGTGAAATTACTAGTCTTGCATGAGTAAGTCTTTTCTATACCTACACTTTTTCCTTCAACAACCTGGCACTCATTGCAATCCATCCATTTTTAACCTGCAAACACCATACCATGTGGTATCTCTAGGCACTCTCGACTTTATATGCCTATGCCATTTCTATCTATCCCTTTCACATCTATCAACATTTATGTGATAGAGAAAATGAAAACTCTCTCCTATAGACCTTCTTGGAGTGGTACCAACCACTGATGCGATGGAGATCCCAACTCTCTCAAGTGATTGAATATCTTCGACTATGGGAGACTCCAATGGAGAAACAAAATATCCAGTGCTTCTTTGTCCTTCATCGACCTTACAACAAGGCATACGATGGATCTATTTACACAGACAATCAAGTTTACTTCTGGTATACTTCACACCAGTGGCCACGATACAAAGAACATGTTCTCAAAGGCCTCATAGATTTCCTAGACAACTTAAACCATATCCCAAGGAATGCACCACCAGTAGTCACAACATATATTGGACTTTACCTAGGAGAATTCGCCCCTAGCGAGCCTCAAACACCAGAGTTTGAAATTCCTGACTTTGAAAAAGATGCTGCTGCTTTTATATTCATCATTTCAAGACTTGGGCCCTTTCTAATGCCCTTTATATCTACCGATTTGTAATCTGACCCAACAGAAATTCTAGGCAGTCCTATGATGGATCTCTAATTGGGCTTCGATATAGCTGGTCCATCCCAATCCACAGTCTCTATCTTCTAAGATGCCTAAGACCCAAATGATGGACCTCTGTTATTGACAAGTCAGCACTTGAAGATTTACTGAAAAAACTAAAAGCTAACGAAACAAACCCCAGCAAGAGGAAGCGAAAAGACAATGACTGTGACATTGATAGTTCCAGTTTCGGTGTATCTCCCTCCAACATGCAGTCACAACAAGAGCTCATTAGATTTCTTTATGAGTTCATATAATAAATATTAGTTGTTTTTATGTTTTTTGTCTTTATGTAAAAGTTATTGATCCCTATTGATAAGACATTGTTTTTATCTCTTTAGGATAGAATGATAAGACTTTGATCTTATCTCTCTTAATATTGGTGATAGGACATTGATCTTATTTATAAAGTCTTTATCTTTTTATGTATTCTTTACCTATAAAAGTAAAAGCTTTCATCCTTTGTACCCGAGCAAAATTTCAAGGACGAAAATCAATAACATTATGTGTTTTTTTCATGGGTTCTCTCTAAAACCTCTCTTTCTCCCCTAAAAGCTTGAATCTTCAGTAAATTTACTTTTGCTATACAAAGGTACAAATATGCTCTGCACTTACCTTTTCGTGAAGATCTTGTACATTAAAAAGTATCAGACTAATAATCTTATTTAAACTTTTAATTATAAAAAAATATTAATTAATTAAGAATTCCTAACAATCAAATCTTGAGAATTAAAAAAAAGGATTTGTGTCTTAGTCAACATCCAAAAAAAAAAAGTATATGCTAAAAATAATTGAGTACGGAAACCGAGTGAGATTTCTCTGAAACCCCATTATGAGCTGGTCCAGACCTTTTTTTTTTTTTTCAAAAGAACCTGGTCCAGACATTAAAGCTTCACGGAAAGAGCTTTTGAGTATACGCCCACCAAACCTTTCTCTCTCAATCCACCGTCAAATTCTTTTTTTTTTTCTACCACATGTGATCCTAAGTTGAACATAGTCCAATTTTTCTACCAGCTATTCGAGTGGGTAAGTTTTCCTAGATTGTCACCGACCTTCTCAATAAAGTACTTTTTCCTTTTGTCATTCATTTAAAAAAAAAAAAGGTCTTAACAAGGAGTTTCCTTTTTTTTAATATTAGTGATATGGCCTATAATAAAATAAAAACTATACCTACTCATTCAAAAAGAATATTATTTGTTTTAAAAAATAATATTAATTATTTCAAAATGGACTTACAATTTTACATATATGAAATTTCATATTTAATAAATTAATTTCAAACATAATTTTTTGAATTTAATTATTTTAAGTTATTTTTGCTTTCTAAAATTATATTCCTTACACTTCCATATTTCATATATATTTTTATAATTGATATTGAATTACCTTGACATTATCATCATTATACTAAAATATTTTAAGCATTTTTTAAAGTAACAAAAAATTTTAACAATTTAATAGCACTCAATTCATGCCTTTTTAAGAGTTATTACGGACCAACACTCGGTATCTTTTACTGACTACACACTATATTTATATTGCGATAAAACTTAATTTGTAATTTTATTTTTGATAGTTCGCTTAAGAATTATATTTATTAAAAATTTATTACCAATAAAATTTGTTTTACCTGTGGTCTTATTTGAACTTACGATGACAATATTTCTATTAAACTAAATGATAATTGTGTTTTGTTTCAAACTTTGTGTAGAATCAGACTAAATTTCCATTTATTTTCTTATAATACTATCATAAAATGACTTATATATTAATATTGTACATACGTAAGTATTATAAATAAAATTGTTACTTTCAGTTCCTAATTGATGCAACTAGCCTTGAGCGCATTCCTACCTCCAATTTGGAGCTCTCTGGTCAGGTAAGGCCCCTTGTTCACCCTCCTTTATTTCCTTTCTTGTGAATCATGGTTCATAGAATAAGTTGTAGATTTTAATCACTTTCCATGGAGAAGAACTACTATCCTAGCCCCTAAGGGATCAGGAGATAGGGTTCTCCTCTGGGAGGTGTCATTTCTGTCGTGACTCTATTCCACATTTGAGGTGTATTGAGTGAGTGACTATGTGCAATTGAGTCTATGCTACAATCCACTATAGGAGAATCTCTTTGTTTCTACTTTAATTTTTGAAAATTCGTAGGCTCCTGTCCTACCAAATACCATAAATCACATAGGTTATTACTGTGTTGAGTATTTTACCATCTCTAGATTTATCCCACTTGATCCTAGCCCACCAGTGAAGGAAACTATCTCAATCATCATCAGTACTATGGCAATTGCATAGTTCTAGGAAACCATGAAATTTATTAAATATAATAAAGAAATCAAAATTTGATTTTTATAAGGGAGAATTTTTGTAAATAGTTATTTTAAATAAAATTATCTTTTTATATAGTAGTTAAAAAAAGAATCATTTGCTAATAACAATAAATATAATAAGAAAAAATCTTTCTTTATTCATTAATTAAATAATAACTTATCATTTACAAAATATTTAAAAGAAAAATGAATGGTGCTCTTATCCTTACATACTACTAAGAATATTAATTATTTATTACGACAAAAGATATTATCTAGTTGCCAATTCAAGTGATATATTATTATTTATTAGATTAGGTAGATGGTGATGCCTAGCAATCAATAATTTTTACATACCAATAATGAGTTTACTTTCTTACATGTATTACAAGTTGTTTGTGGTTATTTTATATTTTTTGGAATTCTTATAATTATCTTTTACATCAATTCGAGTTGATGTTTTTGTTATTTTTATTCTTGATTTGTTGAAGAACATATAATTGTAGATATGGTTATTTTTATTTATTTGTTTGTTCTTATTATATATATATATATATTTAATATAGCTTCTCTTTCAAAACATAAAACTGTAGGAAAAAAGTGTCATTTGATTAAACATTTTTATTTATATTTAGGTTAAACCCTTGACAGAAAAATGATAATGAAATGTTTTAGATCAAGAGTTTCATTTCATGGCGTTAAGCTTATTTATAAGCCTTTCATGCAAGACAATTATAATGATTTGTAGTATTTGTAACAAACTCAACAAATTTGAACACAGACAAAAGAAATAAGAAAGAGAAAATAAGAATATGGGCTTGTGTGACTAAAGGCTTAATAGAAATGAGTCTTCTGGGCTTAATAAACCCAAAAGATGAGCCTAAAAGCATCAAGCATTAGACCATACAACTAACCTTAACTCGTCTAAATCTTCAGATGACCAAAAACTAGATTATATTGTCTTTGTTATGTTTCAAGATGCCATTATAAGCTAAAGTGTATATATTATAGAGTCCCAGCTTGAGAATCAAGGTGTAGAAAGGTGAGCGAAGGAGAGCTTTTATGAATATATAGGCGAGCTGAGTGTTGGAAGCAACGGAAAGGTGGTGTATGATTCCAATGTGTTTTGTTCATTCCTAAAAGATAGGTTTTTCGACATATGGATGGAAGATTTGTTATAGAGGTAGAGATAAGCTAGTTAAGGTGTACGATTATGAGATCTTGGATGAGATATGACAACCCTTATAACTCACAAGTTGTAGCAAGAGTATGATACTCAGTATTAGAGGAACTCTTTGGAAATGGTTGTTTGTTAGATTTCTAGGAAATTAGCAAAGTTCCCAAGAACACACAATAGCCTGTGATTGATTTGTGGCTGTCAGGGCAGTTATCCTAATTGAAATAAAAAAATGCTCGACGTTGAAGAGATGAGTCATAGCAAAACAAAATACCTTATCTTAAGAAGCCTTTAAGGTAGGGAAGGATTCGGTGTGCTGCCTGCAAGTGGGATGTCATGGGTTTATGAACTAAGATAGATGTTGTATTGCAAAACAAAGGTTTAGTCTTATTGTGATTAGGTAAATTAGCTTCCCAATTAAGCACTATAGGATATGGTGTCGTTGACAAGCTCACCTTTAGCAGTTAATTGAGTGTTTGAGGTCATGAAAATTAACATTGGTTAGGAATGCAAAAAAGCCAATCATTTATAATAAATTGAGGTTATAATGCTAGAGGAGGAGCGTGTGAGTTCAAGACACAAGAAGTATTTAACTAGTCCTAGGGCTTTAATTTTAAAGGCATGGTCAAGATATTGTTTGGTGGATTAAATGAGATAGAGAGTGTTGCTAGCCATCAAGATGTTAATGATAAAATCACCATACTTGTTTTCTTAGACATGGAATGGTCGAAGTTAGACTAGATGAAGCTATTGGAAGTTATAACTGGGGTTTGTTTGAAATACCATTTTCTTCTTGCCTGTTTTAGCCTGTTTAGGTTTTTTTTAGCCTACAAATAATGCCTGCATAAGATAATTTAAGACTAGAGAGGTTTCATATAAACTTCTTTATGTAGGTCCCCATGTAAGAAGGCGTTGTTAATGTTCAGTTATTGGAGATGACAATTTTAAGAGCCTATAAGGCAAAGTAAGACTCAGATGGTGGTATTTTTGACTATAAGGGAAAAGGTCTTGGTGTAGTCCAAATGTTATGTGAATCCTTTGGCAACAACCCTGCTTTTGCAGTGCTAAAGGCTCATACCAACATTGAATTTGTACTTGTGCACCCATTTGCAGGTGGTGGCATCTTTCACTGTAAGTAAGAAAGTGAGTTACCATATGTTGTTATCTTTTAACACTTTTAGTTCTTCGTTCATAACGTCCCTTAATTCTTTGTATTGAATTATTTGTTTGTAAGTTATAAGTTCTTGAAGAGATGTTAGAGTAGCTAAGAAGACCTGATGTTGTGGAGTTTGGTAATGGTAAGAAATGACAGTGGATAAGGTGTCAGGAGAGTTGTATGGGAGTATAAGATAGTTGTAATTGATAAAGTAGGTTGGGTTTTTTAACTTTTTGGTGGAGTGATGCAATGGTGGTAAGGATAGGGATGGTTAAGAAGATTGAAGGGGAAGAGGGTGTATTAAGTAACAGTTTAAATGGGAAGGGTGGTGAAGTAGGATCAGTGGGTGAGACATGTAAGTAGATAGGTAATATAGAAGAAGGTATGATCTCTTTTGTATATAAGGCAGGGAATGGGAACCTATCTTTATAGAGTTTCACATCTCTTGAAATAAGGAATTTCTTGGTATGAAGATAAAAAAAAAACATGTAACCTTTTGTACTTGTAGAAAAACCAAGAAAAACGCATTTTGTTACCCTATTATCAAGCTTGCTTTTGTTTGCCTCCTTAGTAGAAGCAAAAAATAGGTTGCCAAATACTTTTCAAGAAGTTAGATCATGATTGGTTCCAAAAATAATGGAGTAAGTCGATTTATGTGACAAAAGGAGGGAAGGAACTCAATTTATTATATGTTGCGTGAAGGATACAACCTGCTCAGAACTTGGCAAGTAAGTTAGCTTGCATTTTTAAAGCTCTTACTACATTTAAAATATGTTAATGTTTCCTTTCAACTCTTTTATTTTGTTATGTTGTTTCAAGTGGTTTCATGTAAAATTTCCCATTCTTTATAGAAATCTATCGTTGGAAACTCCGGGTCATTATTATTGTGAATGCATTTAACTTTCTGCTAAGATTTGCTCTCAACATAGGCGTAAAATCCTTTAATTAGCTCTCTAGTTTTAGATTTTTGTTTCATCATGTATATTCAAGTCATTCTACTATATTCATCCACAACAGTTAAGAAAAACTTATAACTAAGAACAAAAGGTGTATGATAAGGACCCCAAAATATCAACATGAATAAGATCAAAACAAAAGAGTGTAATTGATTTAATAGAAAGGAAAGGTAAATTTGTTTGTTTAGCAAAATTACAAACATCTCATTGTTTTGTGGGATTCAAGATAACAGATGAATCTATTATAGAAAGGACTTATAGTCTTTGATTAGAGAGGTGTCTTAGTGTTTTGTGTCATAGATTGTCTTGTTGTGAAATGATATGCAAAGAAGAGGGCTAGAATCTTAAATTTATGGAGAGAGATAGTATAAGCCATTGACTTGTTTAAAAACACTAATCATCTTCAATGATTTAGTGTATTAAATATGGTATGAATCAAGAATAAAGATTAGTTAACAATTACAAGATTTAATGAGTCTACTGATTGAGATCAAGTTAAAAGAAAATTTTGGAACAAAAAACACATTAGTGAGGGTGAGAGAAGAGATGTTGACAGTCCTAATATGTGTGACTAGAACAAATTCATTATTTTGGTAATTTGACAGTTAAATTATTTATTGTTTGCAGATCGTGAAATAATCCAAAGAGCAAATGATATGATATGTTGCTCTTGAATCGAGTATCCATATAGATGACCATAAAACATAAGAGAGAATAGGTTTGGAACTACCTTTGTAACCAGTAGAAACTATATTGTTTTGTGGAGTGACATCTGATTTTTCTTATAAGCTAACTTTTCTATGCAGTAGTTGCATTAATTAAGTTTATTATTTTATGGTTAAATTGTACCCTGAAGCATCAATTTCTAAGGAAGAGCTATCCACGTTAGTCTCTACTTGATTAATTGCTTTCAATCTATTTTGATTATAGTAAATATCTGTTGTGAGATTAGGAGGAAAATCATGTTTGCGATAGCATTTTACCTCCATATACCCATTGTTTCTACATAATGTGTATATGGGTTTCTTATTTTGTTATTATTTTATCTTAAAGTTTGATTTGGCATAAAATAATTAAGGTTCTATCGTGGGTGAAGAATGTGACCAATGGAGGGTGTTGTTGAATTGTTTTTTGTGTTGAGTAATCACAACAAAGACTTTTTTTAATGTTGGGTAAAGGTTTCATAAGCATAATCTATGACTTGACAGTAGAATATGACTCACTTAAACCTCTAAGAAATCTTCTGACACAATCACTGTCCTAATAAGATTTTATGATAAATAAGAGATCATATGAACATTAAGGCTCACAGCTGCATATGGGCATAGGTCTAAGATTATACAATTCATCCCATAACATTTTTAATTGGGTATAGTAATTTGTAATCCATAGAGTGCCTTGGCAAAAACTATAAACCTCTTATTGCAAAACAGATATCTGAAATAAGTTTGCCTAAGAGAACCTAACTTCCAGATCCATAAATCTACAGTAGAGTAAAACCACATTACATTTAGTAATATAGAATCATATATAAATCTGAGTACCCATGATAGTATCATTGTATTGCATCTTTCCTTGTAGAAAAATAGAGGATCATCTTTTTGAGGCATTGTTATGGTTCCACTTACAAACCTAAACTTGTATTTTAATATTAATCTCAAACTCATGGATCTAGACTATGAGGGATAATTGGTACTAGTCAAAGGTGAGGAAACAAGAATAAGAGAGGGATTTTTATTTAGGTGTGGGTAATATGAGTTGGATGGGCGGTCTTTTAGCCTAAAAGTATTTTGAATGTGTTGTTGATTTTTTAACCTTAATTTGCATCAATACCTGCATAAGAAGGTCTTGACATGTTAAAGAGAGGTTATGATACTAGAGCAAGCTATGAAAGCTGCAAAGAAAGAAAAAAAAATGGAGCATACTAAAGGAAGCAAAAAACAAGGGTATTGAGCCACCGTTGCTATGATACTATAACAAAAAAAAAAGATAAAAAAATGTTTTGGCTTAGGAGTTTCATTTCATTGTGTTGAGCTTATTTATAAGCCTTTCATACAAAAAAATTATAACAATTTTTAGTATTTGTATCAAACTCAATATAATAGAAACAGACAAAAGAAACAAGAAAAAGAAAATAAGGATATAGGCTTATGTGACTAAACACTTAATAGACTCGAGTCTTCTTAGCTTAATAAACCCAAACAATGAGCCTAAAAGCATCAGACATTAGACCTGTACAGCTAACCTTAACTTGTCTAAATCTTTAAATGACCCAAACCTCAATTGTATTGCCATTGTTATGTTTCATCAACCCTGACACTTCAAAACATTTTAAAAAATCTAGCGTTTCAAGAACATTTATAAAAGAACTTTGCCTTAATTTCTATTAAATTTTATATTGTCACATAACATATTTTTATTTGTCAAAAATTGTAGATGTATTACACATTTTTACATGGAGCTCACCTGGGACTTTGACCCAAAAACTCTGTAATCTTCATGTTGATCACATTATTAAAATTTATATGTTATACAGATAAATCAGTGATAAAACATCAGTTTTAAGAGTTAAAGGTAGCGAGTTCAAACTATATTCATTACAGTTGTGTAACAATTTTTCCCACATTTGTTTTCTTCTCTTTTCTCCTCCTTTGTGTTTCTTGATAAAATTACATGAAACCCACAATAAGCATGGTTCAAACTCGAGACTTTACATGTAATTTTTTATAATTTGATGAACTTGAAGGTTATATTTTAGGTTAATTTTTCAAATGATCACGTGACACAATATCATGGGCAAACTTTCTTAATATGGATCTCACATGTTGTATGGCATTTCGTGTAGCATTTGTGAGACCTACATGAAAATTATCAAAAGTATTTCACATGGTAAAAACACGTGGCGTACTGCAAGAAATTTGAACCAATAAAAATGAGTCACATGACAATATGGTTATCTATTAATATTTATAAAACGTTATGGTTCTTTTTATTATTTTAAAATGTTAAGATCTCACTTGAATATAGACAAAAAAAAATAGGGTTCATATGACACTTTTTGTCAAAATTTCACATTTAAATTGAATATTGTCCTTTTTTAAAATAAAGAAAACATATGCTTCATATTTATGATTGGTGGCGTTTATATTATATAAATGATTTACTTCCACATGTAAAATATGTAAAAATATAAGGGATCAATTGAGAATAAGATTAAAAGTTAATTCAAGTTTAACAAAACCAAAAAAATTTTGCAATGGAAAAGTAATAGCAGATTCAGTAATATTAGTATTAAAATGTCCCAAAAATTTTTATTCCCCTTTTTATGATTTGATAATACACCTTCCTACATCATAGGTAAATGTGCAAAAATATCATTGATAATATTAAATAAATTGGGATTCGGAAGAGGGAATTTTAAAGTTATTTTTCTTATGAAAAAGGGAGAATTCCCCATAAAAGTATGAAATTTTTACTAATTTCTCCATATATAAATTTTTTTAAATATATACAAGTATGATTACTCATATGTTTACTAAAAATTTAAAGTCTAACAAATTGAGAGATAGTTCTATATCTTTCTTGTTAAATCAAAAATAGTAATTAAATTTTATCTAAATATAGATATAATGTATTGTAAAACTATTATTATTGTCATATAAACATTCCAAATTATATGAATAAGGCTTAAACAAGAGGAGTATAAGCCCCAAACATTTTATTTTGGGAAAAGAAATGGTCGAGAACAACAAAACCAATAAGAGCTTTTAATTTGGACTAAATACTGCATTTTTCTTTTTTTTCACTTATCTATTTTTTTGTTGTGATTTTTAGTTTTAATTTCTTACTATTATCTTTTTAAAAAGAAACTAGAATTATGTATATAGACATCATGGTAGTGTGAGTTCCGTAATGTAAATGAGATATAGATATATGTTCTCATTATGATGTTGACGTTTCATTCACGCGAACACCGTCAACATTTTAAATCAACACATTATTATTATATTATTATCATAATCTCATCTATACTAACACCAACTTGTCTCTTTTAATTAATCCTCGTACTTTTGTTTGAATAGTTTGAGGATTATACCAATGAATTTTACTGTATCTACAATTATTTTTTCATTGCAAAACTTTTCCAGTTTCAGTAAGTTTGAATTGACTCTTTAACCTTATTTTCAATTAATCCCCTATTTTTTATCTGTGGAAGTCAAACATTCATAAACTGCTTATGCCACCAATCATACATATACAATGCATATACTCTCATTACGTAAACAAAATGATAATATTTAATTTAGAATTGGAAATTTTATGTTTTAAGAGAGGAGGTATCTTAGATAAAGAAAAAATATATACGAAATAAATAAATAAATAAAAATAATTAAATTCATGATTATATGTACTAATCAGAACATGAATAAAAACAAATTAATTACATTCCGCCTTCCAATAGCATATCATTGATCTCCTATAATTTAAAAATGATACTAGACCCTAGGCTTTAATCTGTGTTTTACCGTACTCCTCTCACGTTAATTTTAAAGCTCCATTAGTGATTGATGTGATAGGTGACATGTCAAGTTGCATGATATAGATGCTGATAAGACTGCTCATGAAGTAGATGATATTGCACGGATATGACAGGAAGAAGTTTGGAGGTTATTTTAATAATTAAAAAATTAGATTGGATCTTCGATTAATAATTAAAATTTTTAATAATTAAAATTGGTTAGTTTATCAGCTAGATTTTATTTAAAAAATTATTATATTAAAAAATTAAAGGGTTAAGGATCAAATCGATTAGTTTGATTTATTCGACCTGATTTAAATCACTGATTTAATTAGTTAGACTGGTTTAATTTTTTAGTATGATCCTTTTCAACTTAATTTAGTCTCACTCATTTCTCTCTATTTTTTTTAAATTTTTTATTTTAACATACTCTTTCAATCTTTTTTTTTATTTTTTAATTATTTTAATTATCTATTAAATTTATTATTTTTATTTTTATTTAATTCTTATATTATATTATTTATTTATTTTATAATTTTTTGTTATATATTTTTATTTAA
>JAOXYD010013261.1:0-15034 GCA_028565735.1 Pinacopodium congolense
TTAATTGTGAAGTTTTAGAAACTTCAGGGTCAAATATATGATATTTGATTTTATTAAGATTAAATAATAATTATAATTAAAGTGAAACTTTAATTGTAATTATATTTAATTTTAATATTAAAAACCATCTTATATTTTTCTATAAATAAGAAGAAACATAAGAGGGATTATCACTTCTTGTTTTCTCCTCTCAACTATTGAATTCTCCAAAAAGTTGGTATATGGATACTGTTAGAGGCCGGACACTTGTGTGACTCAAGTGATTTTTTATGATATATACGAGAAGACGAAGACTTGGATCAAGCTTCAAAATAAAATACGAATTTAGGTTCATGCTTTTATTACGTTTATGATTTAATCTTGTTATAAATTATTAAGATCTTGACTTTACAGGACATAAGAAGAATAATGAAAATTGTGTTTTTTATTTTTTTCTTCCGCTGTGCGATTTGATCGCTCCTGATTTCCCATCAGCGGTATCATAATCATTATTATTCTATAACTTGACTAAATAAACATCATTTAATCGAATATTATGGAAGTAAAGAAATTGCTATGATGTTAAGGTATTTCTCTTAAAAACCTAATATGGAAATTGTTTCCTAATTTTCTGATTTCTGAACTGTTCTTAAAAATAGCTTCTTATACACTTCTAAAAAGGTTTAGACAAAAGATTCACTTTACTTTTCATCATTTTAGAAATAGTTCAATTTTTTCTATAATGTTTTAGGAGATATCACTTTATCCCCAACGTTTGTGAAATGATTCAATTTGTCCCTTGAGCCTTTACTAGGTTAAATTTTTTGTTAATAAACTGTTAATAACACATATGTGGGATACTGATATGAAAATATGAGATCTAAATATAATATTGAGATGATTTTTAAAAAAATATAATTATGACCTAATATAAATTTGAAATAAACAAATACTAAAATAATTATTTTAAAAAAATGCACATAAACATTATTTTTGAATTTCACATTGACATGTCAACATCTTACAAGTGTATACTTAATAATTGATTAATAAAAAGTGAACTTAATAAAATTTTAGAGAGCAATTTATATTATTTTATAAATATTATAGAATAAAATAATCCATCTTAAAATTTTAAGTGATAAATTAAATTATTTTACCAATATTAAGAGATAAAGTGATATTTCTTAACAATTTAAGGAGTAATTTAAATTATTTCTGAATGTTGGAAGATAAAATAAACTTTTTACAAAAGTTTATGCTTTGCTGGCTTTATTTATCTATTACTATCTGGTTTCTTTATGTTTTTTGATTTGTTTTGAAATTTAACTGTATATTAATCGCTAATAAACGTTGGAATCTTTTGTAAGTCTTAAACGTGAAAATCATTCCAGTTAGCTGTCTGTCGCTTTTTGGTAACCTGGAAATATTGATTGTCTGTGAAACTGGTATTGAATGATCTAGGAACCTTAAATGTTGTAGGTTCTGATTGTTCTAATTAATTTTCTAGAAAGAACAAAACAATATCTAGTGAAGAACTTTCTCCTTAAGCCAGAAAATTATAAAAAAAAAACTTTACAAGTCGAGTTTTCATAAGAGAAACCAAAACCTAAATGCGTTTGTTTTTTTAAAAAAATAAGGGTTTGGGTTTTTTCTTTTGGTGATTTGAAGATGGAGGTGTCGCCGCTATGAGGAAGATGATGGTGTGGGTATGACAACTCGTCAATCTTTTTCAGTCTTTGAGTTTCTTGCCAAACTTAAATTATAGTGACAGTGGGAGGTGAAGTTTTTTGTCGAAGGAGTGGCAGGCGACGGTTTGACAAATGGTGGCCTGAGTATAGATATAGATAAATATTCAATCCTATTTGTTTAATTCTTAAATAGGTCTTTATGTGTTTAATTGATTCTTTTTTTTTCATTTTTAAGTCTTTAAAAGGTTCCATTACATTTTTCTTGGACATATTTCAATTCTGTTTAATTTTATTAGCATAAATTGTTATAATCTTGAAGTGCAGGAATTTCTAGATTTTTATAGTGTTTCAATCTTCATTATTAGTGTTCCAAATTAGATTTTTGGGTTTGAAAATCATCATATTCTATTTATTTAAAGTTTATAGAGGCTCATTAACCATATATTATGTATAAGAGCCCCTAGTTTATTGTGGTTCAAGGGAAACATCTTTATAATTATATTTCAGTTATCTCTAAAGAGCCCCTATTTTATTATGGTTCAAAGGAAACATCTTTATAAGTATATTTCAATTATCTCTAAACTGATTTTTCAATTCATTAGTTATTTAATTGTGTAAAGGCTCTTCTTTATCAATAAAAATATTTTTTAAGGAACCTCTTTTCCTCTAAAACTAATTTGTTTAAGTTTGTTTTCACCTTCCAGAAAGATTTTGATTTGTAAGGGTTACTCTTTCAATAGTTGGCTACTTGTATAATTGTTTCACATTTATAATACGGTTGATTCTAAGATTGATTTTTGGTCAAATATTTATCAATTCTACAAATTATTCATCTCATTCTTAATTAAGAGATTGTATAATACTCATATTTTGATATATTACTAATATCTTTTGCACATTACTTTTAATTGAATTTTAGCTTAGGAACTTCACTTTGTTTGGATTGGCTTTAACCTTTTAAATGCTTTTTGGATTGTTTTTAACCTTTTAAATGCTTTTTAGACTTTCAATTGGTATCAAAGCTAGGATATCTTTAGTGTAGTTAATTTCTAATGAGTTTGTGAGGAAAATATCTTTTATGGTAAACTTGATAGGCTCATCTATCCAAGAGGGGCAAATCATAAGAATAGCACCTTTCTTTGATTGGAGTGATTATTGTTATTAGAGGACTAGAATGAAATTCTTCTTTAGTAAAAAATATTTAAGATATGGGATATCCTTAAACAAGGGCCATATATTCCTTCTAAGCTTGAAAATAGAAAAAGAGAGCCTTAAGGGAAGGAAGAGCAAACATTAGAAGATGGGAGAACAATTGCATTGAATAGTAAGGCTATTCATATTTTATTATGTGCATTAAATATAATTGAATTCAATAGAGTTTTGATATGTGAAACTACTCGTAAGATTTAATAAACACTTAAGGTCACACATGAGGGGACTAATCAAAAAAAGAAAAGAAAAGAAAGAAAGTTTCAATGTTCACTCATCAATATGAATTGTTATCAATGCATCATAACGAGAGCATATCTAACATGCATCCATGATTTATTAATATTTTAAATTCATTGAAATGTCTGGTAAAATCTTATTTTAGTGTTGAAATTGTGAGAAAGATTCTTAAGTCCTTGCCTTAATGACTGGAAGGTAAAGTGACAGTCATTCAGGAGGCTACAGATTTGAATTCACTACCATTAGAGGAGTTGATAGGCTCACTTTTTACACATGAATGCAAGGAGGGGAAAGTGGATTTGAAGAAGGAAGAACTTGGAACTCAATGCCATGGAGCAGTCAAGTGATCAAGAAACCAAATTTGATGATAGTGAAGATGATTTGACTCTTCTTACTAGGCGGTTCATAAAGCTATTGAGGAAGAAGGCTTTTAACAAAAGAAAACAACATGGCAAGAGGGAATGTAAAAGAAAATCATCTACTAATGTTAGTTATTTTTAATGTAGAAAACCAGGTCACTTAAAGACCTAATGTCCTTTCCTAAAAGAAAAAAAAGAAAGAAGAAGAGAATAGTAAGAAACAAAGAAGGGATAAGAAGGAAAGAAAAATGTGTAAAGCATTAAAGGCTCTTTAGGAGACATCAAGTGAATCTGAAAATGAGGAAACTAAAAAGGAAGTATTATATTTTGTTCTCATCGTAATGGAGGATGAGGTATCATCCACTTCCCACTCTTTAGATGATGATGAAGCTTCTTTTAATGAGGGAGTGAGTTATGATGATTTATTTAATTATCTGTAATGTGATAATTTGAAAAGAAAAAATTTGTTTTTTAAATACAAAAAGTGCACGAAATTGCCGGATGATCTTAAGATATAAAATGATAGGCTTAAGAATAATTTTCATGACTTGCAAGCTAAGAATGTGTGTGTTGATGATGATAGGAAATGAATTTTTCTTGAAAAAGAACCTTTAAAGGATGTGGTAAAATCCTTAAAGGAATCCTTGCAAAAATTCTCCAAGGGAAAGAAAAAACTAAATAACATGCTTATATTTCAAAAAGATTCAAATGATAGGCATGGATTAGGTTTTACTTTTAAGTAATGAAGGTCCTAATACTAAGACTATATTTGTAAAGGATAAGAATCTAGATGAAGAAAAAAATCCTAGGTAGTATTTGAGCAATGTTGCATCATCATCTAGCTTATAAACTAGGAAGAAAAACCATGAATTCATGTATTCTTCTAGACTTACATCAAGGGTTAATGTGTAAGTTTCTAGGAAGAGGTATAACTTTTTTGAAAATGCAAAGAATAAAAACAATGCATATAGAGCATATAGGAGGCAATTCTATACAACCCTTGTTCAAGTAGGAAAAATGCATATCCATTTATATAGAAATGTCCCCCACACATATTCTAGGATAAGGAACATATCATATTCTTATTCTAGGCTAAAACTATACTAAAGGTCATTTTGAAGGGTTATACCTAGAAATATATATATGAAAAACTTTAGGCCATATGTGCATTTTGATGATGATCCATATGTTTATGATTTTTGTGGAAGACTAGGTAATCTAGAAAAATTGTATTTTGGTAAACAAACAAAGTCTTATAGTTTGCCAAACGGAACAGGTAGTAGGAGGAAAATAGTTAACCCTTAATGATCTAAGATAATTTGGGTACCAAAGATTATTTAAATTTTATTTTATAGGTGCATCAATATCAAGGGTATATTTAAGAATAAAAGAGGAAAATTACCAAGGCATGTTGTTGAACCAAGGAAAGGAAGAGAAATTACATTTAGTGATACGAAAAAAGGGAGGTATATTATGAGCTACACTGTGAGTATATAGGCCACATCCTTTTTTGTATAACTAGTATCATTCCCACAAGGATTGTGATTAGTCACTTGAAAATTTGTTTAACACTTTGTTTAAGGTAAACAATTAAGTAAAATGAAACTTGAAGCCAACTAAAATTAAACAAATCATTAACTAAATAATTAATAGTGCAATAGTGAACTTTTATGAACAATCAATATCAACTATGAGGACTTACTCTATCCTTGTTTTATTTTCTCTTCATCTTATTGATTTAATGATACTTGGCCTTGGATATTTAATGTGTAAACCCTATGAGACCCAAGACAGGGGGTTAAATGGATATTTAAAATTTCTTACTAAATTAAATAAACCTAAACAACCTAGGTCATTTTAACTATATGAATGACTAAACTACAATTCCACCTATAATAATATATTATACTTATGCAAATTCAATCAAATTCAATTGATACTAAATAAGCACAACTACATAAATGTAAAGAGGATAGAGAAATAGAGGAACATTGAGATTTATATAGGTTCATCTACCCTAAAGATAAACAACTTCCTCTCTCTAACTACATGTTGGAAATTTTACTAAGAACAATCTTACTTAAGATGAAGCGTAACCCTTACAACATTCTTGTTCATAAAGGGTTCAAGAGAACCCACACAATCTTATTTATCAAGGGTCAAGAGGAATTCAATACAATCTTAATTTACAAGGGTCAAGAGGAATCCAACAATCTTACTTTTTAATGGGGAAGAGTAACCCTTATAATCTTCCTTTAAATAGGAGAAGAGTAACCCTTTTAATACAACCAAAATTCAATAACTTAATCTTCACAAAACAACCCCGAATCTAATTAACGTTTCTAACTTTTAAAAGATATAAAATCAATGCATTGAACCTAATGGAACCTTATTAAATCATGTAAGAACATATTAAATAATGAACATGAAATTAAAGCATGAAACATAAGGACTATAGCAAGAATAGTACAAGAACATGTATAAGTTGTCAAATATATGTTGTCAAATTTTCAGCCCTACACATAAACATTTCTAACCTTCTAAAATAACATAAATAGGTCAAAAAACTTCTTGGAACATACAAAAACATAGCTACAACATATTTATGCAATTTATAAGCACAAAAATTGAATTTAAATAGCCAAACTTAAGTATGACTGTTAAAACACTCAAATCTACAAAAATTTGGTGGATATGAATAAATGAGCTTAAATTAAACGAAATAAAACCATAAAAATGCAATAAAATGATAAAAAACTCTTGAATATTTTAAAAATCAATTTTTTAGATTTAAAAATGAGATTGAATCAAAAGAAAATAAGAGAAAGAAAGATATACCAATGAAGAACATAATTTAGATACCTTTGGTGTTTTTAGCTTTTTATTCAAATTAATCAAGTGGGATTACAATCAAACCAAGAAAAACATACATGTCTTAGGGACTTAAAAAAACATAGAAAACTGAGGGGACGTTTAGCTGAGTTGTAGATTGTGGTTTTGTGTTGTGGTTGTTGTATTGGTAATTGTGTTTTCTTTATCGATTTTTGTGTTGTATTAGTGTGTTTTCTTTATCGATTTTTGTGTTTTAAAAAAACAAGAAAACAAAACCAAAAACGAAAGCCAAAGTAAACAAGGCCTGAATTAATGTCACTAAAACTCAATTGGAAAATTAAGAAACCTAATTGAATAAGAAACAATCTGAATAGTTGATAGAATTGAGTTTGTTGTCTTGTAAAAATGAAAATTTAATCTAAAAGCATAATTAAATGATAAATATTGGTTCAGAACACTCCTAATACCTTAGAGAATCAAGATAAAATAAATTTAAGGCTCAAAAATAGGTCTGGAATATATAAATAGAATGGTAAACACAAGATATAGAAGAAACTTGAAGCACTTAAGTTTATATACAACTTTAATATATAAATCTTGTACAAAACCAATAATTGAAAATTTAACACACTAATGAAACCTTTTGATGAGGTAATATAGAGTTATAACAAGGGTTTTGAAACAAAAAACTGTAAGTGGAGGCAGAAAGAATTAGATTGAGAGAGATGTGCACACTGAATTTGACAACTTTTGATGAATCTGTCTTTGTAAGCTCAAAACACTGTCTTAAACGCTTCTCTTTTTTTTTTTTTTTTATGTCTTGGATGGCTACTAAGTGTTAGAAATAGGGTTTAGGATGTGTGAGAGCCTTTAGAATAATTTACTAGCAATTGGAATTGAGGTATTTTTGGAATTGAAATGAAAAAGGAAAGTTTGAGTTGCTTAATATAATGTTGCATTCATTAAACCACTTCAAGACAATCTTAAACAATCAAAGCTTAATTATTTTGATTAAAAAAACATTACAAACACATTTTAAAATAGTTTTAAATGTTTTTCCAACATTAGAATTAATTTAAAACTAGTTTCAAAGTATGCATAAACAACATTTCAAAACCTTTAGACACATTAAGAGATATACTTTAACAAAAATCATCACATTATCTATTAATTATGTAATTCATATTAATTTGACATGTTAAACCAATTCATAACATGTCAATGTATAGATAAATTCAATTAAGCACTAAAATAACAATTCAAATCCTATATGTAAATGTTCATATTCATGTGACATGCAAATGTGAGAGCTCTTTCAAGCATTGATAAAGATCAAGTTTGGGAATCTTACATTCTGAGACACTTCTCTAAACCTATCCCAACTTTATCTTTATGTCTTGATCTTTTTTCATCACTTGATCTTCATTCTTTATCTTTCCATCAATGCTTGAGCTCTTCTACCTTCAGCTCCATAAAAATGTTCTTGCACTTTAACCATTTATTAATCTTACAAATGCATTAAAAACTTAAACATTTGTAATAATAATGTTTTTCCATCATCAAAACCCATGATTGGAACCTCCTTTGTTAAAAATAATGGTTTATATTATGCTCTTTTGAGATCTAATAAAGTAAACCTAATTAAATTAGTCAAGAATGAAATTTTGATCTCTTGCTCTCTTAAAACCCTTCTTAGCTATCCAATTGGATTTGAAGTAGTCTTATGGGTAACTAATAAACAATTAAGATCTCTCTTCAATTGCTCATTGATCTTATATTTATAGATATATTATAGTACTAGCTCTTACTACATAACATAACATAAATATATAACCTAATTTCTTGATTCAAATTATAGAATAAAATAATAAAAACCATAATTATATATATACATATATATTACATAAAAAAGATAAGAAATTTACAAAATAGTTCAAGAGTAATCCCTAAAATAAATTTAGCAATCCTTAACTTGAATCAAGTCATAATTGTTCAAATTTAACATACAAAGATAAGAAAAGAAAAGATTGGAGCTTGAATGTCTTCTCCTTTTTGTCATTTAGCTGAAAATCTCCTAGCTTGTGTTAGTCTTGAACCTTGCCTTTTTTTTTTAGTTTTTGTCCCTTGTTTGCCACCACTTTGGCATTTTTCCTTTGCCTTATATACTTCCTAACATCTATAGGGATCTTCCTAGGGTTTGTCACTTGTTTTTATTCCAAATTTGGCCCTATATCACCGAAAATACAAAATTTCATGACTTGAGTTTCCATGATAGTGCAAAATCATTCAGGTGCATGATAATGTTTATATCTTGGTTACTTGCAGTTACACAATCATGAATTCTACACGACTGTGATAGAAAGGGCCTCATCCTTTGGTCACTAGACCATGTATGGTTGTGCAGAATATGGTAGAAGGTCTTTTCTTCATCCTAAACTCAATGCATGATCCTACTTGAAATCTTCCTCTAGATTCTTCTTCATCTTTTCCTTGGAATTTCCTTTTTGATATCATCATTAAAACATATTAAATGGCTCCTCAAATATGGACTAAGATCAAATCCTTGTCTTGGTTTACAATTCTTACATAAAAACACCTACTAACACACTTTAAAACTTAGAAAAAACATTCTAATACATACCTATCAACTTCACTACACTTAAGACTTTACTTTCCCCCAAGAAAAACTAAAACAAAAACAAAAAAAAAACATAATTGGACTATCAATTGACGTATATCATTGGTCGGCATATCTTTGTTAAAATAACACATTAGTTGATTAGTTTCACACATTAGTCTACTAGCAATGGTTGATTAGTCTAATGTCTAGATTGATTTTCTGAAAGATTTTCTCACCAAACCCAATAAAATCAACCATAATCAATTCACAATCATTCTAAAAAGCTTTCTAAGATATCCTAACACATTTTCAACACTTGTTTATGCAACATTTAACACGTTCAACCACTCTTAACACATTCATACAAGTTAACCCCTTTCCCACATAGGTATTTAACATATTTACTAAATCTAATCTCAAGATTCATCCTAATTATTGAACTAAGGGAGGTTTAACTTTTTGGATGACAAAAAATCATTATTTGAACTAATAATTTTGTTTTTTAAGGTTTTTGAAAGATAGGTATTAAAGTTGAAGTGTTAAAGTTCATGTATGTTTTTCATGCTTTTTTATTATCTTAAAAAGGGAGAGAAATATGTGTGATATTATTTTTATCATTAAAGGGAAGTCCAAAATTTTGGCTATTTTTAAAGCTTATAAGATTTTAATGTATAACATGTGTTTCTAAAGCTTATTTTCCCTTTTATGGCCTATTTCTCCAATATATGTTAATGTATATATATAAGGGGAGCTTAAAATGTTTTAATGCATGAACTAAGGGGGAGCATTAGTTGGAATTGACATTATTTGAAGATATGTGACGTTTATGTTATGAATTTGTTATTTGGAATGTGTTTTGTTTCTTTCCGTAATATCATATTTTTTTTATCATAAAATGGGGGAGATTGTTTAACCAAGGGAGGTTCCAAACTTAGTTTTGAAAATATCAAAACATAATTATTACTAATTATTTGAATTTAAGTTGCAAAATTCAAAGATAGGTTTATTAAATGGATGATTCTTTATGGAGAGCTTGAAGCTTGAAGTCAAAAATTGAAGTTATAAGAAAAATAAGGGATATGACAGCTTCCAGACCTTAATTTGGTTATTTTAAATTTATTTATAAGTTTTACTTATTTTTTTTATTGATATAAGTGCTTAGTTTTATCATGCATTGCATAAATCTTTTGAAAAGTTGCATAAATTTTCATTGTGTAGGTCAATTTGTGTTTTTGAAGTGTTTAAATCATTTTAAACATTTATAAAGTCTCAAATTATGTTTTATATCTTGCTTTGAATCTTAATTAATATTAGGAAAGTGTTTGGAAAGGTTTAGAATTAAATTACATATTGTTTTTATGTTTTCTAGGTATGAACCATAGTTGAAAAAGAGCTAAATAGCATTTATCAAGGGGGCCACTTAACCTCTACTCCCTAGAGAGCTCAACAGTGGTTAAGCACGATGCTATTGAGCTCCCTAACTCCCACTATTGTGCTCCCAATCTCTAACAACTAGTTTTGGGTTTCATGTTTTAACTTATTTTTGTCTCCTAAATTGCTAATTTTGCCATCCAACTCTAAACCCATCTTAACCTTATAAATACCATTCCTAAACATTTTTATCAACTCTTTTTGCATCAAAACAAATTTACAAAATCAAAATCTCTTAAACCTCAAAGTTGCATCCATTTGTACTATTCTTGGTTTAATCTCTTATCTCCTTAGTTTAATATGTTTTTGAGGTTGTGAAATTGTTATTTTCTGTAATTACATGGGTGGTTGAGAGAGATGAGACCATCGTTCCATAATGTCTTAAACATTTTTATCAAC
This sequence comes from Pinacopodium congolense, assembly GCA_028565735.1. Classification (NCBI taxonomy): domain Eukaryota; kingdom Viridiplantae; phylum Streptophyta; class Magnoliopsida; order Malpighiales; family Erythroxylaceae; genus Pinacopodium; species Pinacopodium congolense. The sequence goes on from JAOXYD010013261.1 coordinate 10,761, forward strand.
TCTTTTTACATCAAAACAAATTTACAAAATCAAAATCTCTTAAACCTCAAAGTTGCATCCATTTGTACTATTTTTTGTTTAATCTCTTATCTCCTTAGTTTAATATGTTTTTGAGGTTGTGAAATTGTTATTTTCTATAATTATATGGGTTGTTGAGAGAGATGAGAGCATCGTTCCTTAATGTTTTCCTGCTGGTTGTTCATGGAATCTTCGTCCTCTCCCTCCCATCTAATCTCCTCCCTTTTACAGGCTAAACCTTTGTCCCTTCCTTTTATCCCTGGTCCTTACTCTCTTCCTGCCCGATCCCCTTATAATAGCCCAAACCCTATCCCTTCGATGGTGAACCTTAATTCTTCCTCGAGTCTCCTAACCTTGGCTAGATCCCCTACCCATATAGGGTTTTGCTGATTCCTAATCCCCCTTTCTCAGCATCGCATAAAACCATCTCTCCCAACCCTAAACCTCTATCTTCCTTCTCTGGCTAACTCTCTCCCTTTTCTCCCTCCCAACCTTCTTCTGTCTCTTCCGTCCTTTAACTCCTATGAACTTGCCAGCTCTATCATCAAGGGGCATGAGAAGTCCCCTTCTCCTCGTACTTGGAAGGCAATTGTTTCTAACACTCCGGTGGAGACAACGGAGATCTAGAGTCTCACCTACTTTCCCTCAGAGGTTAAATATGGTTAGATACTAGTGATTCCGCTTATCAAAAGAGGTGAGACTCTTTTTAAAACTATTCTTGTTAGGTTCTTTGTTGGGAAAAGCCCATTGTTCCCACTCGTCTAAGGTATTCTCTCCAAATCCTAGCTTTCTTATGGGATAATAGAAGTCTTAATCATTGGGTCAATCCAGTTTCTATTTAAGTTTGATTCAGAGGAAGGTATGCATTTGGTTCTTCAGAAGGGGCCTTTGCATATCCAAGGTAAGCCATTGTTTTTAAAGAAATTGAGTCTCAATCCAGGTATACATTAGGAGATTCAATTGGCCCCAGTCTGGGTTCGATTTCATGACATACCCAGGTATTATTGGAATAACAAGGGTCTAAATTGCATAGCTAGTTCAGTCAATAAGCCGATGCTGTTAGATACCCCTACATTAATTCTTTCCAAGCCATTTTCGCCAGACTACGTGTTAAAATGGACCTTCACAAAAGTTGGCCAAGTATCTTTCACCTTGCTACTTACAATGAGAGTAGAGAACTCTCTCTCTAGGAGATTCGAGTAGAGTACAAATGACAGTAGGACCAGGGTGACCAGCAAAGATAATGGAAACTGACTGGGAGGACCTTTGAGAGAGGAACTCAATCTGAACTGAGGCAGCTGAAGGCTCAGAGCCCAACGATTGCAATTCAAACACCTTGAGCGAATGTGGAACATGAGCTACTAGTAGATAAAACTGAGAAGCAGAATGTTCAATGTATTCTAGTTAAGAAACCCCATAATGAAATGCAAGCTGCACAGGAGCATGAGAAACTCACTACACCCCAAGTGGAAAAGAAGCCTCAGAAGGAGTGCCTTATGGATCACACTATCCTTACTGGTACAGTTTTCAGTAACCTTTCTACCTTGATTGAATCTATTTTGGTCCCTAACATTATTGGAGAGGTCCCTTTATGTAATAATCAAGAAGGTTTTACTATTAAGACAAATAGGAGATCTAAATGAAAGGCTAAATCATAGGGTGTCTCGATTCTCTCTACCTTTTATTATATTGCTAGTTTTTAAGAATATTAGGGGTCTTAATAATACTAGTAAGCAATTAGATGCTAAGAGTTTCCTTAAGTCACCTTCAGGGTCTTTTGTTTGCTTTAATGAAACTAGAATTACGTCCTCTTCCCGACTAGATAGAATCTGTAGGTTTTTATTCCTTGGTTGGTCCTATTATAGCAAACTAGCACTTTCTTCTAGTGCCAGGTTAGTTATAGCTTAGGACCCTAACCACTACTCTTGCACTACTATTACCCTTTTTGATCAAATTATCCATTTGGAAGTGATGCCTATTCATCAAGCTACGCCCTTCTTCTTCTCTTGCATTTATGGGTCCAATAATAATAATCATAAGAAGAATCTTTGGTCTGGTCTTCTATTACCTCCATTTCTCAGAATATGAATAGCCACCCCTTTTAAAAATGATTAAAAATGCATTTAAGAGAGTTAATATCAATCAAGCCAATCTTAATAAGATTCAGAAACAACTTAGGTCCAACCCTAGTAATTCTTTCCTTCTTCAACAGGTGAAGGAAGCAATTACTAACCTTTTAAAGTACCTCAAAGATCAAGATAGTTTCTATAAACAATCTTCTCGTATTTAATGGTTGAAAGAGGGTGATAGGAAAATTTTCCATTAGTCTCTCATTTCCCACAAGAATAGGAAAAATATCCACTCTCTCATAAATACTATTGGCTATAGGATTCTCAAGTTTGAAGATATTCAAAAGAACTTTTTGACTTCTTCTAAAATGCTATAGGGATGAAGAAAGATCTCATTTGTCCTAGGGAGTATCTTTCTTCTATCTTTCCAACTCCTATATTAGAGGAGTTTTTCATTGCTTTAACTTCTTATATTTTTTCCCTTGAGATTAAAGAGGTGTCTAACTCGTTTAATCCCTCTAAAGCTCCAAGTCCTTACAGATTTAATGGCTTCTTCTTGAAGAAAACATGGCATATAATTGGTGAGGACATTACAAAGGCCATTCAAGATTTCTTCCAATAAGGCAATTTACTTAAGGAGTTTAATTCTACATTTATCTCTCTTATACCAAAGACTGCTCAGCCTTCCTATATCACTGACTTTTGGCTTATATCTTGTTGTAACTTGATCTATAAAGCCATCTCTAAAATCCTTTCTAAAAGACTTAAACATGTCCTCCCTAACCTTATCAGCCCTAACCAATCTACTTTCATAAAAAAACCATCGAATTGGAGACAACATTCTTTTGGCCCAAGAAATCTTCAGGAATTACCACTTAGATAATGACCATCATCGTTATGACCTCAAAATTGACCTTAAAAAAGAATACGACTCTATTCATTTAGACAGTAACTTCTATCCTTCAGACCTTATACTTCTCCCTCTTTTTGTTAGATGGATTGGGGAGTGTATCTACACTCCCTCTTACTCTATCTTGATAAATGGAAATAGATACACTCCCTCTTACTCTATCTTGATAAATGGAAATTCTTCCAAGTTCTTTAGAGGTAAATATGGGCTTAGACAAGGAGATCCTCTATCCCCTTATCTTTTCATTCTTTTTATGGAAGTCTAGAAATCTATAATTTACTATTATAAGAACTCCAAATTTTTAGTTCCATTGGCGCTGTTCAAAACTTCTTCTTTCTTACCTTTTATTTGCTGATGATCTCTTACTCTTTTTTCATATGGATAAAAAGTCCATGCAAGTGTTATTTAACTGCCTTCAATCCTTCTCTAAATTTTTTGGCCTAGACTTTAATCCTGTCAAGAGTCAATTATTATTATTCCCTCATCATGGAAACCTTGAGAACCACATGGTTCACTGCATAAAGAGGGGACCTTCCTATTTATTTAGTCCTGCCACTTTTGACTGGTCAGCTCTCTAAAAGAGATTGCATTCCCTTTCAGGAAAAAGTTAAGAATAGAGTTAACAAGTGGACTAATCGATTCCTCTCCTATGCAGGTAGAATTAAACTTATCAATTATGTTATGACTACTTTTCAAGTCTACTAGTCAAGCCACTTCTTTATCCCTTCTTTTGTTATCAAAGATTTAGAGGCTAATCTTAGGAATTTTTTTTGGTCTGGTTCTCTCACTTCTCAACAACATTAAAAAGTCAATTGGAAGGATATTTGTAAGCATAAGAAAGAAGGGAGTTTGGGTACTAAACATCTTCCAACTTGGAACAATGTCTTGTTAGGCAAACGTATTTAGTTTTTATTTGCTGACCATGAAGCTTCATGGGTTAGGTGGTTATACTATTATCCTTAACCATAAGAATTTCTAGGCTACTAAGCCTAATTATATCAGCTCTTGGAGTTGGAGGAAATTATTACATATTAGTGATCTCATCAGGAAATTATTACAAATTTTCCCCTTTTGGGTCTTTTGCCTTTTGTCTTCTTTCTAACGACTATAAACCCTTTCTAAACCCTCATAAGGCCTCCCAACACTATAAATACCCTCAGAAACAAATTGCAATAAGTTAGACACTACAAAAACAGTTTAAATCATCTGAATTCGAGCAAAGCTTCAAAGTGTACACTCTCTCACTGTTTTCATTTTCATACGATCTGTTTATGCAA
>JAOXYD010013272.1:0-15032 GCA_028565735.1 Pinacopodium congolense
TAAACCTATCCAAACTTGATCTTCTTTCATGATCTTCACTTTAACTCTTCAATGTAAAACAGTGAATCTTGGGGAAGTAAATGACGCCGTTTAAGTACCACATTTTAGCTTTTCAAACAGACTTAAACGGTGGTCTTAATAGTTAAATCCTGTCATTTTACTACCTACATTTTACTATTGTAGAATTTTCCTAAACTTTTATTTTTATCTCAAATCTGCATCTAATTATCCTCATATTGATCCTAGATAAGGATTATGCAACTAAATTGCTTAAAAAACACTAAATTTAAACAAAAACAAGTTTAAAAGATTGAAACTGAAAAGAAAACTAAACTAAAATTTAAAAAGGCTAAATTGAATATTAGCAAAGGACTTAAGGAAAACATTTAAAAAACATATTAAAAAACCTAAAAGGGACTTAAGGAGAAAAGAAAAATAATACATAAAAAACTAAAAACTAAAAATTAAGTGAAAAACTAGTTGGAAGACTTAACAGAACTTAAAATAACTAAAGCTTGAGAAAGACATAATTAAAGACACTTAAAAATAAAATTACATAAGAAATTTAAAGCTATAAAAGAATTCAAACTAAGGAAAGATAAACTGAAATTTTAAAATGAAAAGCTAAAATGCTTGTTGAAAAAAAAAAGAAAATAAAGACTAGAGAATATTCACTAAAAAGAAAGAAAACAAACACAATTTCTTAGATAGTTAAAAGAGGAAATTAAATCTACCAGGGGTCAGAAAGAAAGGAATTTTAGTAGGTTCATTGTCCTTATTGGGGAAATAGAGGTTCAATATTTGTCCATTGACCTTAAAATATGATTGACCATTTGAAACTTTAATGATACCATTTGATAGACATTAGTCACGTCATAAGGGCCACTATAACAAGATTGTAATTTTCAGAAAAAAAAAATTTATGCGTAAGCTATAGATCAAAACTTTATCACCAACTTGGATATCATAAGAATTGATTTTTTTTCATGCCATTTTTTCATCCTTTATTGTTAAAGCTTGGCATTTTTAGAGGCATTAAGGAAAAATTCATCTAACTCATTTAATTGCGACAACCTTTGCTCATTATCTTTCTTTGAGTCGAAATTTAAGAAATTAATCACCTAAAATGCCTTATGCTCTAATTCCACTAGTAAATGACATGACTTGCCACAAATAAGGCGATATAGTGACATACCAAGTGCCTTCTTGAATGTAATGTGATATTCCTATAATGCATCGTCTAATTTCAAAGACCAATCTTTTTTAGATGTATTAATGGTCTTTCCAAAATTCTTTTAATTTCTCGGTTAGAAAATTTCACTTCACTACTAGTTTATGGATGAAAAGGTGTGGAAACCTTATGAGTTACACCATACTTAGACAGGGGGAATCAAATTGTTTATTGTAGAAATGTGAACTTCTATCACTTATTATCACTCGTGGTATACCAAATCTTGTAAGAAAATTTGGTAATGCTACTGCTTTAACCCACTTATTAACATAATCCATTGTAACTAAAATATACCAATTGGCATATAATTTAGGGAAGGTTCCCATAAAATCAATTCCCTAAACATAAAAAATTTCACAGACTAAAATTTTATTCAAAAGTATTTCATTTCTCCTAGAAATGTTTCCACTTCTTTGGCAGTTGTCACAAGATTTTACAAATTGAAATGCATCCTTGACTAATGTGGGCTAATAAAATCTACATTCCAAGAACTTGGGTACAGCCTTATAGGCCCGAAGTGTCCTCTTACTTCCCTAGAATGATAATGATGTAAAATAGAAGACACTTTCTTATAAGGAACACATCTCCTTATAATTCCATCTCCCAATCGTGTGTAAGAATGGATCATACCCAAGAAATCTTCTAACATTAGTGAGAAACTTTTTCTTTACCGAGAAGATAAATTATGAGAAACTACATTGCTAGCCAAATAATTAATATAATCAGTAAACCATAGCAATGTATCCTTTATTGTTAATAGGTGCTCTTAGAGAAACACTTCCTTAATTTCTAATATTTTAGCTACCTCTCTCAAGGTGGAAGTAAATATCACTAGTTAAATAAATTAGGATTAACTTTGGGATCTCTCAATATACAAAGCCTTTCCTAAAAATTCAAGTAGATGTGAAGCGATCCTAAAGGCAGTATATTAATCTATTTAAACCTCTTTCTAATAAATCAAAAACTTGTCATCTATAGGTCTATTAAGTGCCCACTGTCATTGTATATTTAACACAAATTACCAAGCTCACTCTCTCAATTTATTGCAAGTTTTTAAGTTTAATAGATAACATAAACATTATAAAATTAAATCAACAATCAGAGTTCACAAATAGTTCAAATAAAAAATCCTAAGAATACTTTAGCCACTCTTAACAAATCCTAAGAATAATGTAGCCACTCATAATAAGTTCTCGAAAATAAAAATCATAATGGGAAAAATAAAAATAAAATAAATATAATGATGGTTTTCTTCCCTTTTGTATCTAGAGATTTGGAAAAATAGATATTTGATGAAGTTCTTAATGTTTGAACCAAAAAACTTGAACTTTAAGCTTGTATGTTGGCTACCAAATCTCAGCCGAATCTCCAAAGATGGTGGTGCTCTTCTCTCCAAAAATGGTGGGTGTTGTCGAATCCCTCTTATTATTTCACAAAAGGAGATTGTGCCTTTTTTTTTAGTTATTGACTCCCCTTCTTTTTTTTTGGAAAGCTCTTTTTGTTTTTGTCTTCTAGGACTATGCATCCCCTGCAGTGCTTTTTGGTGGCTAGCTCCATTTTAATTTTTTCATGCATTTTGTTCAAGAGCTTGGTGCATTTTGCTGAGAGGCATGCTCTCTAGACTTGGCTTTTTTTTTTCTGGCTAATAGATTCCATTCGACACACTGTTAATAGACCTTTTAATTGTTTGTCTTGGAAAGCATGAAATTCTGAGTTGTGAGGGCCATATTCCTACTTGTGTTGGCTTTGTTGAGGAGCAATGTTGATGGCTTTCTGGAGGAGAGGAAGGTTAGAAGTTTTTGAATATTTGACCATGACCTTTGATCTTGGGCATTGACTAGAATTTGACTCATCAGGAAGCGCAAAATTCCTAGTTATGCAAGCTTCTTCTTTGTTTTGCTTTCCTTCCATGCTTCTTTACTCTATTGTTTTTGCTCATTTGATTTTCTTTTTCTTGTTTTTCTTTTTTCTACCCACTTTCTTCCAACTCTAACTCATCCTACATAATAAATAAATGTACCAATAAGATCTAATTCTAAACTAAAATCAACAATTAAATGAGAAAAAATAATAACAATAATAATGATGAAAAAACATAAAATGAGTCCTAAACATGACAAGTTCATCCTAAAATGAAAAGATCACATGCTAAACACTTAGGAAAATATATGTTAATGTACAATTATCAACTCCCCCACACTTAAATCTTTGCTTGTCCTCAAAAAAATTAAACACAAGTCATAATTGTTCAATTTGTTCACTTCATTTTCAAAAAGTTCAAAGCATGCAATCCCTCAAACTTTGGCTAACTCAAGTTTCAAGCTACTACACATATCATGACTACTTTTCATTAATGCACATAAGTAAACTCGACTTATGAAACCATCATTCAAAGACAAGTACAAGTTTAAAGTGGGTTTTCTTCATAGTTTTTACTCATTTATCTTAAGTATTTGATGGTTAGTGTTTCACTCAAGGTTCCTATAAGAAACCACCTTACCATAGGCTTGCTAATACACTAGTTCTCCTCCACAATGATTACATGCTAAGATAGGTCAAAAGGACTTTAATTCAGGTTCTAATAGGGTTAAGGTTAAGGTGGGAAAAAAGGTTTTGCAGGTTCATCACAAGAATTCATAAAGTACTAAGTGAACAAAGGGATAGCAAAATATATTTATGAGATATACAAATGTATATACTATTGCTCCACACTTATTGATTCTCCTAAAATGCTTTTCCTTTTCCTTTTATTTTCTTTTTCCAAGTTTTCTTTTTATTTTTCTTCCTTTTTCTTTTTTTCTTTTGTTATTCTTCATTTTTTTCCTTTTTGTATAATCATGAAGAAATAATGAACAAAATTGCCACTAAATATAATGTGTTTTAAGAGTAGAAGTATCGATCAGCTTATCTAAAAAAAATATAGCTAAAAATCCCAAACTAAGCATCACTTAATACTTTACTAAACTTATGAGTGGTAAGCTAATGGGGTTTGAGGTTTTAAAATGTGGTGATTTCAAGAAACAAAAGGTTAAAGGCTCAATGGGATTTTTAAGGGATAATAAAAAGAGTAGGTCATTTAAGCCAAGGGTTAAAACAAAAAGGGCCTTAATCTAGCATGCATCCAGTAGATTTAAACCAATTTAAACTAAGTTTTGAAGGTAACTACCTAAGGAAGCATCACACAAACAAAGAAATGAAATGACTATAGAATAGAGTCATAAAAACTCAATTCCTCACAAAGGCTCAAATGAAAATATATTATGTTTCTATACATTACCTTATTACTCAAGTGTCAAATTTTGAATAAGCTTGTACAACCAACAACTTTCATCACTCATCATGGTTCACTCTTTACTCAAGTAACCTAATCTAAGTTCAAGCATGCATTTAATCTCATTCCATCTAACATGATAGAATCTTATGGAAACATAATTCAAACTGATTCAAGTGAGGTTCCGTTGCTTACACAAGAAAAAACACAAAATAATAAAACATGCATTCTATATAACAAAATGAAAACAATGATTAAAACAATTAAAATAATGTAAATGACAATGAAAAAAATGCAAACATAAATGCAAAAGACTACCTTCTGACACTTGAATAACACATTGTCCTTAATGTGGAAAGGTAAAAACCCAAAAACCAACAAACAACACAATGAAATACTGAACACAGAAGCAATAAACAACATAAGAGATTAAGGGTAAGAAGGACTCATGGTGGTGGGGAAATGGAGGCAGCGTGTTCCTCCCTTGATTTTATGGCAAACAAGACCTTTTTCCTTTCTTCCTTTAATCCTCCATCAAGTTGTGATGCATATCAAACCTTAAAGAAATCATCAAGTCACCTAAACAAATATGAAATTCAAAGGGAAAGCAAGTTAGAGAAGAATCAAAACCCAAATTAAAGAAAACACACAAAACTTAACAAAGATAAACAATCTAAAAACAAATATGCTAAGTTAAGGTCATTAGCTTGACCATCACCAATTTAATCAATTAAAAGATTAAAAGGTAAGAAACTACTCCCTTTTCTCTTGAAGGAAAGTCTCCAAGATACAACTTGCCATGATGCCCAAAAGTCCTGAACGTTATTCTCTTAAAGCCTTTCACTCCAACCTCCCTATGCTTGTAAATGTGAGCCACCTCAAATGGTCTTATCCCCCTAGATTTGAGTTTACAAGGAGTCAACTTCAACTTTGCTCTAATATTCTTCTTTCTCATCTTTAACTAACCTCTTCTTTCCTTCTAAGGTTGCATCGCTAGGAGTACTAATGGGTAGTGGTTTTCCTTGAACTAAAAAGGTACACTCAAAATGTAGAGGTAAGGATTATAACTTAAGTACGGGTGGTGTCATAAAGGAAAATAGGGTAAAGGAATTTATTTTTCCTAAAGGTTCTTGCTTTAACCGCTCACCCAACTCCTCCTTCTTTATAACTCCTTTATCATCTTTCAAATTTACCTTTCCCTCATGATTCATCTCTTGCGTCTTTCCATACTCATAAATAACATCTAACTTCATGCAATCATTTCGTTTCACTAGATTTTTCAACTTCTTATCTAAGTTAAATACTTGCTCATCATTAATGTGAAGGACTAATATTCCTTTATTAACATCAATCAATACCTTATCAATGGTCATGAAAGATCTACTAAGGATCATTGGGTAATTATTATCCTCCCTAAAATCAAGCACCATAAAATCAACTAGAATGAAGAACTTATCTACTTTGACGGACACATCTTTGACCAATCCTAAAGGCTTCCTTATTATTTGATATGTCAGTTGTATGAGCATGGAATTTTGCTTTACCTCACCTAACCCCAATTTCTTGAAAATAGATAAAGGCATCAAGTTAACACTTGCTCCTAATTCATATAAATATGCAGAAAATTCCAAGTTATCAACAGTACACGGGATAGTAAAACTCCCTGAATCTTGCATCTTGGATGGCATGTGGTTGGTGATGAGTGAACTACAACCCCCTTTCAATTCCACTATTTATTTGTCATCCTAAGTCTGGTTTTTGGTTAAGATATCCAATAGAAACTTAGCATACTTAGGCATATTCAATATAGTGTCCATATGTGACAAATTCTTCACATTCTCAAAGAAATTAGAAACTTGTGCAGCTATTGAATTATATTGGATCCTTTATGAATAGGGGATTCTTGGCTTATATGATGGTGGTGGTGGAATGTAGGGCTTCTCAGCCTCCTTCTTTTCCTCTCTAGCATGACTTTTATCTCTTATATCATCAACCTTCTCACTTGGCTCCTCGATTTCCTTTGCAGTTATAAATTTGATGGCCTTTACTTGCTCCCTTGGATTGGACTCAGTAGAGCTTGGTAGGCTACCTGCATTTCTAGAAGAGAAAGCATTAGTAAGTTGACCTACCTATAACTCTAAGTTATGGATAGATGAGATATGGTTCTTCGTAATCTGATAAAACTTTGCCTTCATCCTCTTCTGACTTTCTTCCTACCTTCTTTGACCTTCCTCTTAGCTTAAGAATTTGGACCCCAATACATCCATTAACTTGTCTATTTTGCTTTCTAAATTCCCAAGTCAGTCTTTTTAAAATCCAAAAGGTTTTTACAGTCTTGCTAGGTCACCTGCATTATTAGTACTTCAAGAAAAATTTGGATGGTTTTTTCACCCCAGATTATAAGTGTTGAAGTATGGATTGTTACCTCTTGGTTATACGTCTATGTAGTTTACTTGCTCAAATCCATGTGACTCCATCAAAAAACAATCAGTTGTGTCATAGTTGTCCTGCCCACATAATTAACATCTAAGCTGCACATTTTTAACAAAAGAGGAAGATGTACCTTAGAAGTTGGTTAATTTCTTGGCGAAGGCTGAAATTTGTGCTTGAAGAGCTGTCACCGTGTCAATTGGAATTATTCCCTTTTGCTCCTTAAATCCTTACCTACTCCTTTTATTTTCCCACGTGTAATTGTTGCTTGCTAACTCTTCGGAAAGGTCATGAACTGCGTTAATTGTTTTCCTTATTAAGGACACTCATAATAAATCAGTAATTTGTTATCTATAGGTTTAGTAAACACCAACTCCTGTTGTACATTTAACACAGATTACCAAGCTCACTCTCTCGATGTATTGCATGGTTTTAAGTTCAATAGCTAACACAGACATTTAGAAAATTAAATCAACAACATAGTTCACAAATAATTCAATCAACAAATCCTAAGAATACTTTAGCCACTTATAATAGAAATAATTTCACCCATATCCATATTCTCCAAAATAAAAAACATAATGGGAAAAATAAAAATAAAATAAATATAATGATGGTTATCTTCTCTTTTGTATCTAGACATCTGGAAAAATGGAGGTTTGATGAAGTTCTTAATACTTGAACCCAAAAACTTGAACTTGAAGCTTGTATGTTGGCTACCAAATCTTAGCTGAATCTCCAAAGATGGTGGTGCTCTTCTCTCCAAAAATGACGGGTGTTTTTGAATCCCTTCTGTTATTTTGTGATTGGAGGCTATTTTTTTTAGTGCATGCCTCACCTTTTTTTTAGAAAGTTCTTTTTGTTTTTGTCTTCTAAGGCTACGTGTCCCCTGCAATACGTTTTGGTGGATGGCTCCATTTTAATTTTCACTTGTGTTTCGCTCAGGAGCTTGTTGTGTTTACTGAGAGGCTTGCTCTACAGACTTGGCTTTCTTTTTTGGATAATAGTTTCTACTCATCATATTATTAACATGCCTTTTTAATTGCTTGCCTTGGAAAGCATAAAATTTCAAGTTGTGAGGGCCATCTTCTTGCCTATGTTGGATCTCTCTAGGAGCAACATTAATGGCTTTCTCGAGTAGAGGGAGGTTAGAAGCTTTTGACTATTTAACCATGGCCTTTGACCCTAGACATTGACCAGACTTTGATTGCTCGAGAAGCATAAAATTCCTAGTTATGCAAGCTTCCTCTTTGTTTTGCTTTCATTGCATGCGTCTTTGCTCTATTGTTTTTGCTCATTTGATTTTATTTTTGCTTCCAACTTTCTTCCAACTCCAATTCATCATACGTAATAAATAAATACACTAATAGATCAAATTCTAACCCAAAATCAATAATTAAATGAGAAACAAAAATGATGATGAAAAGGAATACAAAATGAATCCTAAACATAACAAGTTCATCTTAAAATGAAAAGGAACACATGCTAAACACTTAAAAAAAAATGTTAATGCACAACAACCAGCCTTTTGGATGATGACAAAACCTTATGATATTAGATATACAAAAAAATCAAATTATACAAGAAAACCAATCAACACATGTATGTAAGCGTCATATGCAAACATAACAAATAAAGAATTTGCTACCCCTTTCTAATATCACATCTACCATTCTCCCATTTTTGTAATCATAAAAAAGTATACGTCCAATTACAAAAAGGTGTAAATCTTATATACTAATATGAAACTAGTCACAGATGAAAAGCATAATACTTTGATACCATAATCACAAGACGTACAAATAGAATAAATTCATCTTCTTCTAAACATATATCTCAAATCAAATTTTAAGAACATTTCAAAAACACATCTTATTTTACAAGTGAAGAAAAACATTTATTTTAACAATGCTCCCTTTTAATATATTAAGATAAGCTTCAAAATACAAGTACTCAAAAGAGGGACAAAAACAACTAAATCTCATTTCAAAAGTCTATAATCAAATAATCATCAACATAGATACCGATTGTTGTTTAAAAAATGATTAAAAAATCACACACTTGTAATTAAATATAATGGATAGGATACTTATCTATACCAATTGTAAAAAAATATGATACCAATTGTTAGAGAACAAAAACTTAATACTAATTATTCGTGTCATTCTTAATGAAATCAATTAAAATGAGACAAAAACTATAATACCAATTGTTAATAATATCCATAATGAACAAAGCATCAACAAGTATCAACAACACATAATTAGAAACAAAAGTCAAATTAATGTCACAACGTCATATACAACATGCAAATAATTTCAAGATACCAATTAAAGTTACTTTATACTTGACTTCAATTGTTAAAAAAATATCTTAAGAGCCTCAACTCATCAATACTCTACCAATGACTCTCCCTAAATTCATGCAATCTTGATTTTCAATAAATCAAAATTTCATTGCAAAACATAAAATCATTGAACCACAAATACATTCATGCTTGAATTTTAAAATGCTCATGGAAGAAATAAACTTAATTATGCAATTTAAATGAAGTTCTCTGCAACTCCTAATACAAGGATAATCCTTCAAAACCAAAAGTTTCAAACATATGTGATTAAAGTATTAAATTTTAGTACACCCTTTTAAAAAGTTCAAACGCCCTTAATTTTAACAAATTCTTCATTATTTGAAAATCATGCATTTTCGAAGGCTTTAATGTCATGCACAAAACATCATCATGAGATTTTCCCAAAATTTTTTTTTCATGAATTATTAAAAACCTACTATAGGAGATCTTAACATAAAATGCATGAAATCTAGATTTAAAACTTTAATGAATCTTAAACCCTTTTCTATCAAAATATTACGAAATTTGAAAACTTTTTCATAAACTAATGAATGGAGGAAATTTTTAAAAGAAATCAAACCTTAGTAAAAAAAATTTTAAAAAAGAAATCCTTTATTTTATAAAATTCCCTTCACTGAAAACAATTTCTCTTAAAATTATATAAGTGAAAATCTTACAATACATGATAGGGATTAAAACATGTCAAGGAACATTATTGAAAGTATATAAAGAAAAATACTTCTACATGCTTACTAATGCAAAACAATTCATGGAATTCATAAAGCATCTAAATATCCAAGAAGCACTTAACATCAAATTTATCAACTCATAATTTTCCTAGACATACAAAATCTAATTATGTAGGAATGTCATTCATAAGAAGTTCTTCAACCAAATAACAAAACCTTTATGAAATTAAGAAAAAATATATTCATGCATTCCTAATCATAATTTTTAACAAGTTAAAACTTAAAAAATAAATTCTATTGAGCAAATAATAATATAATAAAATGAAATTTAAAACAGATTAAGTAATCTTAACACGTGAACATGAAATAAGTTTTATAAACGTAGTAGCCTCGATAGTTCGATCGACCATATAACTTATATCTGTCGACCGATTGATCTTTGTATTACATTCAGTCGGCTGATTTATTCTGATTGGTCGACTGATAGTCATCACAGCATAGTACACATAGATAGGAAAATAAAAGAATTTCCTAAAAATATTTTAATTTTGAAGAATTTAGTTATTCAATTTATAATCATAGTAGCAATTAATAAAAATATCAAGTAACACATAAATGTGAAAATCAATATAAGTAGAAGTTTAAGGCTTACCTCCCTTTAACATTTATTAGCAACTTTATTACTTAAATTCTTTATTTCCTTGGTTCAACAATGTTGACAATTTTTCTTTCTCTTTTATGCTATTAGAGATACCCTTAAAAACTTATAAAACAAATTTAATGAATTTTTGGTACCCATATCATCTTGGGTCCTCGATGGTTAGTTTTAGACGTATCACACCATTCGACAAAACATTTAAACGATTATAACAAAGTTTTTGAACACACACAAAATGGCCACAATAATGAGAAACCAAAGGTTTATGTGATCTATATGAATTTTCATAAGCATACCTTGGTCTAGATCCATTAAGACTTCTAAATGTATCAAATGAATGAAAATGAGGTCTCATATTGTTCCTATATGTATTTTTGGATGTAATCATTTTTCTTTGATGAAAATTTTGTCTATAATATGCATAAGGCACATTTAAAGGCAAATGATAAGAGAGACACAATCGATTTATTCTAATTCAGAGTAGTCCACTTGCCCCTACATCCAGTCCCCAACACCATTGTTAAGATTTTTGCACTATATAATTAAAACAAATACAATGTTAGACTTACAATCCTTTTTCAAGGCTCAAGAATAACCTTTCACTCTCCCTTTTAAGGCTAAGGAATAACCTATTACTCCCTTTTTTAAGGCTAAATGATAACCTCACAACCCTCTTATTTTTTAAGGCTTAAGAATAACCCTTACAAGTATTCCCTTAAAATTTTCACCACAAACTCACAATAACCCCAAGAAAGCTCAAATCACTTGTACAATTCTTTCATAATTTTTCTCATATATAAACCACACTTACATAAATTATTTACACCAATCTTGAAGGCTTATAGCCATTACCCAACATTATAATTCATTAAAAACTATATCTGTTGCAAAGTTATCATTGTCTTTTCGTTATGTTCAATTGACCAAATGGATCTTTTGGTCGACTTATCTCTCATTCAGTCAATCAATGGACTCATTTGGTTGACATATGGCTTATTACATCAACATATGGGTTATTTGGTCGACTGATGGCCTCATTCAGTTGACTTATGACTCAGTCGATCAACCAAACTCCCTTGAATATGCCAGCTTGTCGCACTACTCAATATTTTCATGATATCTTCTCCATTATTCATCTAACGGCTAGGAAATTTGGTGAGTAGCTTCTTGATACAATGTTCTATCATCCTATAACATTTCATAGCATTTTAGCTCTATTATTATGCCTAATTCCTTTCCTAGGTCATCCACATAAATTTTAGAGCTTAATTAAGGTTGTTCAGTAATCCAGCTTCCAAACTTTATCCAAACTTACTCAATCAATCCAAAACCAATTCCATTCACTTCTTAACATAAAAAATCCATCATAAACCTATTAAATTCTACTCTTAAACTTGATCTTCTATCTTCATCTTCATACATCTCCAACATGCTTCATAAACTCCATATACATCTTTTTATCATCAAGGCTCAACATACATGCACTTGATGACTTGATTTCTTCAAACCTATCTTAACACGCAATAAACTCCATAAATAAATTAGTAAAAAAACACTTTTCCATCATCAAAATAAAGGTAGAATCAACCCTTGGTTTAGCAAAAAATATACAAGAAAAATACACACAAATTAAACAAAAGTAAATCAATTTAGTTAAACACTTTAAACAATATTAACAACTCTAGAATAATCTTCACTTATTTACCCTAGTATTCTTCTTATGTTTAGGGTGTAACTCTCTAAAACGGTACCAAAAACTTGTTGTTGGTTTTTTATTTAGGCTCAATGGCCAATTTTAATTCAAATTTTACAATTAAATCATAATTATCCGTTTTCCCAATTTCAAACCAATAACGATGGCAGGTGCGCCAATCATAACTAATATAGAAAATATTTAAGATCTAAGTTATCATCCAAAGGGAATCACCAAATTTCAAGTACTAAGACAAATTAGGCCACAACAATCTAGAGAATCCTATGCGAATAAATTACCAGCTAATTTTATCAAATGTAATAAAATTATGCAAATGACTTAGTTTGATTAAAAAAGATTGCCTAATGAATAAGTTAGTTATGGAGTTTGGTTCTTAATGATCTAATAGATTAATTGTGGATTAAAAGGCTTGTCCTAGGGTCACTTCATTAAATCAAAGTAATGATATGGTTAAGATAAAGCTTTTTCTCTAAATACTTAAGTTGAAGTTTGGTTATTCATCAATCTTAAGCATTAGGCTTAAAGTTTAAGAATTTTAATCTAAAAAATTCCAATTTTTAGAATATAACCCTCAAGATAAATCAAAGTTATTCAATGACTTAAATCAGGTTGCTTAAAGATTTGTTCAATAAATTAGGTAGATTTATTGGATCCTAACTTATTTCTTAACTTTATTCTAAGTACTTAGCTTAGAATAAGCATTGATCTCATCATTTAAGCAAAAAGCATCCCTTAATCATGCATGCAATCATATTCAGTACATATCTAGATCACTAAAGAACCATTCCCTAACTAAAAAAAATTAGCATCTCATTTAGAGCAAGAAATAAATCATTTTCATCACGTTATTGAACAAATGATAACAAAATATGGATTTCAATGTAAAAGAAGGGTTAAAATGCACCATAAACAAGCTATAAACACATTTATAAGCTTAAATCACATGTCTAAGCTTTAGCAATCCTTAAATACAATCTCATATCTAAAAAACAAGATAAAAAAGATGAAGAACTATAGAAAATAAACCTAGAACTAGATTAGTCTGAATTTTCTCTTTAAGTTCCTATTTTATCTATTGTTCCTTCCTTCCTTTTGGCTTCAGACACCCCTTATATATGTTAGGAGTGAGTGGAAATCAAGTTGCACAAGTTCAATCAATTAGACGTGAGATCTAGCTAGAAAGAGCTCAACTGATACTCAAACCATACTTGAAAAGGAATAAAACAATACCTCTTTAGTACCTACGTTTAAGTCCCAGAATAAAGTAAAATGTGGGTCTTGAAAAATTAAACACAGGGTTACTTGCTGTTACTATTTTGCTCGCGATTTTGCTCCATTGTTATTATTTCTCCTGGTTTTCAATTTAGTTGAGTTGCAATTTTTAAATTAAACATTTCAAGACGCAAATTAAACTATTGAGCAATAAAATAGGAGTTATTTATCATCAAAACACCATGAAAAATCATATAACGTGTACTTATATCATCCTCACCTGTAATTGATCCTACCTCAGAGTTCTCTTCTTCTTCTATCTCATTAATGGTTTCTTATTGTTCTCAATGTGGTGCTTGAGCTCTTATAGGCTTCAGGCAATCATTAACTCTAGTTGCCAGTCCCATCTAAATCTAAACAGAAATATCAAATAGCTTCATCAATGTCTACATCACTCATTCCTAAGGCAATTGAAAGCTCTTGCTCGCCATTATCTCTATCAAAAGGTTCTAAATCATTTGGTTCGATCTGAATGAGTTTGTAAGGGTCAGTGGGATAATTTGCTCTAAGGAATTCTATTAATTGCTCCCTCCAATTTGGATAAGAGGATTTCAATTATTCTATAATGGGTTGATTTCTAGATATGCTATTATTTATCCCATTACAAATGGTGGATCTTACAACATTCTGGGGTTGCTTTGGAGAGGAAAAATATAATGGTTGTTTATAAAAAGGTAGATATCGCTATCTAAATAAAAGAAAAATAAATCTAAGTTATAAACTAGATCAAATTAAAGGCAAGTACACATCAACAAGTAGTATAAAATGAATTAAAACCGAGTAAGACCAAAGTAAAAAAAGATTAAATTGAATGATGTGTGATTACTCAAATAATCAAGGGTTGATTGACGTGAAAAGTCTTCAAAACTAATAATGACAAAATAATAAAAAGAATGTAACTTGATAATGTTGATGAGCTCGCTATCAAATAATAAATTCCTAACTACTCAAACTATGAAGTAATGTTGACCTAGGGTCGAACCAAAGAGGGCTGGAATGCAAATGTTATTTCAAATGTTACAATAAAGAGGAAATAAAACACCCTAAATAGATGAAAGCAAGATAAATTAAGATGCAAAAGACACAAACACATAAAGCAAATTTAGAAATGATGAATAACAATAGCAAAGAAGTGGGTTGGAGATATCTTTAGGATGTCGGGATGATCATTGATCCTAGAATATAAATGATAGGTACACTAGTCATGGTGTTAGCTTATAGGCTCGAATAAGTTCTCAAGCCCTTAGTTCCTCTAAATTAGACAAATCTAACAAGCTCTAGAAATGCTCCTATCCCCATCTATAACCTGGAACAAACTCTCTAGATTTAGTAGTGAAGATGCTTTAGGTATTAAGGAACAACTAACTTAGGCCACTAACTCGCAAGCTCGGAAAGTGTAACCTAAAGGTATGGAACCCTA
>JAOXYD010013283.1:0-15032 GCA_028565735.1 Pinacopodium congolense
CTATACAATAAAAAAAAAGCATTTATACAAAACAAAAAAGTATCATCCTGTCCTACCTCCTGCCTTATGATGTCAGGGATTTTAAAGACAACCTCTTCATCCTCAACCCTAAGTGTTAATTATCCACTATGTACATCTATTAATACCTTGGTTGTAGCTACGAAAGGTCTTCCTAGAAATGGAACTTCAACCTCCTCATACATATCTAAAATAACAAAATAAAATAGGAAATTTAATTTTATCAATATTTACCAACAAATCCTCAATTATTCCCTTATGATACTTCATTGATCTACCTGCTAATTGTACATTCATTCTAGTAGGTTTAAGTTCACCAAGTCCCAATTTACTGAACAAACTATATGAAATCAAATTTATACTTACACCTAAGCCCGCTAATGCCTTATCAAAAGAAAAGCTACCAATAATTCAAGGATAGTGAAACTCCCTGTGTCTTTTAATTTTTGTGGTAGTTTGTTTTGTAGGATTACTAAGCACTCCTCACTTAGTTGTATTATAGATAACTCTTCTACTTTTTGTTTTTTTGATAAAATATCCTTAAAAAACTTGGCATACTTCAGCATCTATAATAGTACTTCCACAAAAGGTATATTAATATATAGTTACTTAAGGAGTTCTAGGAACTTACTAAATTTCTCACCTTGGTGATCCTTCTTAAGTTGACTTAGGTATGCAATTGGAGGGTTGTATTCTTGCACTGACTTCTTTTTTTAATCTTTACCCTTATCCTCGTCACTCTCTTCCTTTCTCTCATCATCTATTGATTGTCTTTCAACTATTTGCTTACCATTTTCTTCGAGTCCATCATTTGAAATCAACTCCTTATTGCTTCATAAGGTGACATTTTCCACCTAGGCCTTCATAGGAGGTGTAAAGGTAAGAAGGGATATACCTGGTGGCTTATTAATCATCTACCTGAGTATTTCCTTAAATCGAACTTCTAAATTTCGCATGGTTTCTTCAATCTTTTGAAAGCAATCTTCCATTATAGTCATGAATTTTGTTAGAAGATCTTCTTATCTAGGTATGCTTAAGGCTTTTCTCCATCCTAAGTTATAGGTAGTCTTATACAAACTTCTATTATTAAACCTCCTTCCCACAAAGTCTACTTGCTCCATCCGTTCTTCACTCCCATATACTTGGCATTCATGATCGAGACATCCTCCTCCATAGAAGTCACAAGCCATAATCTGAGTTGTAAAGCAAACAGTTGCCATGCTCTCTAACTTTATTGTAAGAACTGCCACCTTTACTTACAATAAAGATACTACATCTACATTATGTACTCCCTCGCTTGAATTTTGCTCCTGTCTTGCACTTCCCTACTGATAAGTATTCATTGTAATGTTCTCAATTAGCTCCTGTAATTGCTCTAGAGTCTTAGAGTTTGTCATGTCACCAAATGATGCATCAATTAGTTGCTTAGTGTCAAAGTCAAACCTCAATGGAAAGTTTGCATTAGCATGCCCAAGTTGAAGACAAAATGTGGGCATCTTTGAAGCATGTCCTTCTAATACTCCCAAGTCTCATACAGGTTTTCCTAATCCCTCTGCTGAAAAGAAACAATTTCATTTTCTAATTTAACAAGTCTAAAAGGTGGGAAATACCTGGTTAAAAATTTCTCAACCAATTGGTTCTAAGATGTGATGGAGCTAGGTGGATTCGACTTTAGCCATGACTTAACTCTAATATGCAAGGTGAATAGGAATAGTCTTAATTTGACTACCTTTTCTAACACTCTGTTTAGTTTGAAAGCATCGCAGATCTCCAAGAAATTCACGATGCAGGCATTTGGATCTTCATTTGGAAGTCTATCGAACTATACATAATTCTAGAGCATCTGTATCATTTGAGACTTTATCTTGAAGCTCGCACTCTGAAACCTTGATCTTTGGATACTTGATTACGTTCCTTGCAGTGAGGGCCTCGAGAGGTCACCCGTGAGCTAAATCCTTAATCCTAACTCTCACTCCATATTGATCCTGCAGCCATAATATCTCTACTTTGGTGCTAACTTCCAACTTCTTATCCCTTAATCCTCTCTGAAATGTTCATTCAACTTCAAGATCTACTTCTATGAGAGAAATAGGATGACTTCTGGACATGCACAAAGGTGCCTAACTTGAAAATTAAAGAAACAAACTCAAAGGTAGATATACTAAAACTACTAAAATAAAGACAAATTTGCAAAAAGTTAAAATTGGACATAAAAAACCAACTAAAAACTAAAATAACGTAAATAAAACTAGCTAAAAAAGAATAGAAAAAAATACTTAAGAAGGCACAATCTCTAGCAACAACGCCAAAAACTTGATAGTATTATTGCGAATGCCTAAATTTTAAAAGAAAATTAACTAAGAGAACAATAACAGAATTACAACGTATGAAAAAGGGAAGTGCACCTATCAACTGTAATATAGCTAGGATAAGTTTAGGTGTTGAACCAAAAAGGACTACTAATGTTAATGAAATCCTCTCTAAATCTAGCTAGCTATTTAAAAGATAAAGATTGACTGGTTGGTTGGTTTAATGCTAAAAAGAAACAAACAATTGAACTAAAATGCCTAGAAAAACTTGTAAGGATAAACAATCAATGAAGAAGGTAGGATTCAGGTAATTAATTCCTCTAGGATGTGTATGACCTCAATTATTTATCTTGTTTTAACTCAAATTTTAGATTTGTTAGACTGTAGATTCCCTGATATACATTACACTCTTTCTCAAGTAATGTAAGTTCTATCCAATTCAATTAAACTAGGTGAAAGCTCTCTATATCCTATTCTATTAAAATGAATGCATTAACATGTTCTTTAGACCCTATTATTTTGGCTAGATTCACACCTAACCTAGACCTCTCATGTAAGACTATCTCTATCTCCCCATACATGATGTTTTATTCATGGAATGATCTAATGCATATAAGAAATTTCGCAATCTCAATCATACACATAATCAAAGCTTTGAACAAATGTTTACTTTTGTAAAACACTCAATTACAAAGGAGTTAAACCTCCATTAACAAATCTAATTAAAAAATATGAAACTCAAGAGTTAAAACAAGATTAAAAAAGAACACTACATCCTAGAGTTCATAAAATCCTAAATCCTATAAAGAGTTTAGCTCCTAAACATAGTTTCAATACAAACAATCATAAAGACAAAGGAAATGAGAAAACTCATGGTGAAGCTTCTTGAATCCTTGCAATATTGATGATGAATGATGAAATCCTCCCTTAAGCCTTGATTTCTTACCTTTTGATGCCTTCTCTTCCTTCAAACCTTGTTGAAAACCTCCCAAGAGTGACCGAGAATGGTAGTCTCCTTATAACGATTGAAGGTAGGTCTTTTGTAGCCATAAAAACACCCAAAAACCTAAAAAGAAATCATTATGTATAGAGTGGGAGGCATCCTGATCATGGGCAGCATTACGTCTTTGATGCTACCTGTGATTCCCACTGACTTAAAATCATGGGCATCATCATGGGCGTGATGATGCCCATGATTAGGATAGCTTGTAACACCACTTGGTTTTTTTGCTACTTTGTCTCCATTCTTCATCCAATTTCCATGTAACCTAGTATGAAGCTTTTTGACACATTATGCTATCATCTTGTAAAAGTTCATAGCATTTGGAACTCTAAAAGAGAACCTAATGCCTTTCCCAATTTATCTGGGAAAATTTTGGAGCTCAACTGAGCTTACTCTTTCCTTTATGCACTCCTTATGGTTTGTCAAATAATCATGGAATTTGGTTTGGCACTCCATTACATTATGCTCTAAGTCTCCAATGTGGTTCCAATCCTTTTATAGCTCCATAAGTATGTCCAAATGTCTGTCAAAGTCCTATAAAATGAATGTAAACATAGAAAACACTGAACAACCTCATATTTGAAGGTTTTAACTCAATATATGCATAAATCATATGGAATCACCCTTAAAATGAATTAAAAACAGCACTAAATCTTGCATAAAATATGTATACTTTAAGAGTTATCATGCTGAAACAAGGATAGTAGCTAAATCCAATCTAGTACAAGTCATTATATCTAGATGGATGGTCAAAAACATCCCAAGGTGATTACCTAGGGCGTTAAAGAATTTTTCATTCCATAACTTATGTGGGTGTTGGTGGTTTAATTTAATATTGTAGCACGATTTCAAAACTTAAGTTACATCAACTTATAGGTAAGTGCACTAGTTGCAAGTAATAAATTAGATTAAATGAGTATGGATGTTGATCCCAAAAGAAAATAATTACAATTACTAGGTCAATTAGATTATAATTATTTAAAAATATCAAATTTATTACTTTTAAAGTTAAAAATTACTAAACTATCTTCACCAATTTCAAACAATGTAAAGAAAGTCAAGTTACTTTTGAGAAGTTGACAAATATAAAAGATTAGCTAAGGATTAGGTCTTCAATGATTTAATTGAGCAATTAAAACTTATGACTACTTATTTAGAGCATCTTCACAAATTAAGACAAAGTTATGGTTAAGACTATTTTTTCTTAATTAATCATAATTTGAAGTTTGTTCATTCATTAAATTTAGGTAATAGGCTTGAAGACTAAGAAGTTTAATACTAAGATCTCTTATTTCAACAATATAACTCTCACAATTAATCAAATATTGGTCATAATGATTAGATTATGTCATTTATTGATTGATCTAATAACCTAGGTAGGCTTATCTATCGCTCTTTACTTAAGCCACCAGCCTGAAAACAAAGATTTCAGCCCTGCAAAAACCAAACCATAAAACATTTACAAAACCTCAATTAAATCATTTACTAATCAATCCT
Source organism: Pinacopodium congolense (assembly GCA_028565735.1). NCBI lineage: Eukaryota > Viridiplantae > Streptophyta > Magnoliopsida > Malpighiales > Erythroxylaceae > Pinacopodium > Pinacopodium congolense. Next base: position 4,828 of record JAOXYD010013283.1, read on the forward strand.
TAGCTAGAAATTAGCTCAGCCACACATATTAATCAAAGGAAGTAAGATATGCATTATACACCACATACTTTGATTAATTCACAAAAAATGATATAAAACAAGTTTTGAGTTAAAAAAACACCACAACTGAGCCTTAGAATGATTTAAAAGCTCTGAAATGTGATCTTAATTCTAGCAAAACTAAAAACCACTAATCAAAACACATGACAATCAAAGAATATGAAAATATGGAAGTTAAACAACATACTTTGATTAATCTTAAAATAAGATCAATAAATAATAAAATTTGAGTTAAAAAACACCAAATATGAGCTCTAAACTAAGATATAAGTCTAAATAACAAGCTCTAACACTCATAAACTCACAAAACAACTTAACTCTTTAAATATAAGTGTTTAAACCAATAACACCTAAGAACACTAAGAAAAACTAAGGAAAATTGTTTAGATCACTCTTTGATCAAAATTTGCGTGTATATATGAAATTCTCCACCTCTAGAGCGTTAAGGATAGCCCCCTTTGTCCTTACTAGACATGCGTTAATTATAGTCCTTGTGCTATCTAAAATTGTTGAGATTTGGTTGGAAAAAAACATGCTTGATTCTTACAATGTTAGTTGACTATTGATGAATAATGATTCCATTATTGTGCGGTGAACCACTGTTTATAGGATATTTTTACATCCTTCAACATAGGTTGTAAGAGCATTAGTGTGGGTCTCAGCCAACCACTGTTGATGCCCTAAAACTTGAGATTTTTATATTCTTTTTTCATAATTCATCACTTACTAACATCTACCTTCAATTTAAACATTTTTAAACAATAATTAAGCAATTAAGTACTAAAATAGGGGTCTAAATGTAACAAAAATCACTTAAAAACATTATCAAATTGACCTCTAATAGTGGGAAACAAAAGATATCAATCCACACCAATCGTTCCTTAGTGTAGTGTGAAAGAGATCACTCTAAAACTTCTACCAACATACCAGAAAAAAGAGGTTGCTTTTCATATACAAACATCTCAACCATTGCTCTAGATTTAAAAGTGATCAATACTTATTTAGATCCCATAATTGATATATGATCAAACTCCACTTTATTCTTTAGGAGTTTCTTTTAAATTAATAGCAACTGTTTTAGACTATGTATTATTGAAATTAATAATCTAACTAACTATTAGACCCCTAAGTCCAAGTTGTGGGATTATATGAGTGTTGGCAAGCCTTGGCCAATGTTTGATATGCAAGTCATCACAAGGGAACAAGGCAAAGTCTTGTAAGTAGGTGAGCGATGCAAGATATATCAGTAAAGATTTCAAGAGTAAGAGAAATTTGACTTGCATAGGCACACATAAGTGTGCATTGGCAGAAATATTCTATAAGACGAGATATCTGGATGCAAAAGGCCATGCACAGTTGGTGAACTAAGGCATGTGAAACCTAAGGATGTGTTAGAATACATGGAGGAATTTGAGACTCGTGAGAGTGCATGAGAATGTGTGAAGGCATGTGAACATGCGAGTGCAAGTAGGAACTTGACTTCGATGAGGCACATCAAAGTTATGTAAAATCTGTGAGGTTTTATATTAACTCAAATTGTGACTTGTACTTAGTCTTGAAGCAACAAGACTACATCATAATTGAGCTTGATCATAGAGGACGGACTTATCTATAGACGTGCATTAATGGAATTATGTGCGGATAGGCCTTAGTGACTTGATAAACACGTCAATAGTGATGTGGCAACTATGGATGATGTGGCACATAATGATGTGGTGAGATCAAGTGAAGATCATTTTAGATAAACATCAACTTCTAAAGATTTAGATACCATATAGTATTGAACTTCTAAAGATTATGTAAATCTTTGAAAATATAGAAGATCTTTCCTACTTGGTATGTAATCTCTATCTTTGTTAGATTATGATGTGTTATAAAACAATCAAAAAACTCCTATAAGGAAAGGGATGTCTTCCTATTAATTAGTGTGATATAATCTGATTGGGATGTGATCTTTAGTTGTTGGGATTAACTAAGATTGTAGGGATCCTTAGTTATCTTGTACTTACTTTCCAAGTAAGGGTGTCTATAAATAGCTTATTAAAGTTAGAGTTCAAGGATTCAGTCATCGAGTAACTCACTCAGAGGACAACTTTGAGAGTTAAGAGCTTTTAAGGGAGTTATCTTGTAAGGTCTTCGAGTAAGGAGTTCTTGTAAAGTGCTTCGAGAGGAGGTATTTGTTCCTTTTATTTAAAATTTATGATAATGAATGAAAGGTTGGTTTTGGCCATATGTTATCTCTTCTTTCTTTCCTTTTCTCTTATTCTATACTTGTGTGATTTTCGAGTGTGTAAGTAATCACTTAAATACAAGTGTGTGTGTGTGGTTCTTGAGAGCTAACGTTAGAAGGCTAAGTCTTGCTTAAGAAGACCTAAAAGATATTGCCATGCAAAGGTATGCATGACTTATGGTAAAGTTCAGTGACCTAGAAGTCCCTTGCAACAGCTGGTATTAGAGCCTAAAGTAATGGTTGGTGGAAATAATCTGACGGATATAGTTATTAGAATAGAGATAATTCTTGAACTTCGAGCCCCAACAGATGAGTGTGTAGTTTCTTTGTTGGAACATATTGAAGCCTTGGAGAGGGAACTTCAAGCGATGATGAAAGCACTAAAGGAATAGTTAAAGGGTCGATAGGAGATGAGTTATGATCTCCTAATGCTCAAGTGTACACTGGCGAGGCACGAGATGGTTGTCAAAGTGGAAAGCACTATGGTAAAGGTTTGAGAACCACAAGTTTCCAATGGCAAGCGAAGTACTAAAGAACTTAATAACTTTATGTGAAATATGTAGCAATACTTTGCAGCGACAAAGGTGGAAAACTTAGAGAAGGTGTCGATCACAACAATGTCTATGATAGGTGATCCCAAGTTGTGGTGAAGAAGACAAATCTCCAACAACATCAATGTGGGTAGACCTCTCATAAATACATGGAAGAAGCTAAATAAAGAATAATGGACCAATTCCTCCCCAATAATACTTCATGACTCATAGGAGAAGCTTTGAAGGGATTGAAGCAAGAGGCTTCAGTGCAGGAGTATGTGAGGCAATTAACATCTATGATGTTGGACGTGTAGAACAGGTCAGAAGAAGACAAGTTATTGATAGGTTTAAATTATCATAAGCTTTTATATTCATTTCAATGTGAATTCATTCCTATTTTGATGCTTAAATACTTGATTTATGTTTCCTTTTGAGTTTACATAAAGATTTGACCATTGAACACAAGTACAAGTTAAAATGGCCAAGTTTGGAGTCAAATTGGAGAACAATTGGAACTAGAAGAGATGTGGAACCAATTTAAGAACTTTAAGCATCATGTTATGAAGTTCCACACCAAATGTTAAGGCCATATGACAAGCCATTAAGAGTAGATAAAAAAAAGAACAAGAGAAGCTCAGTTGAACATTAGATTTGGTACATGTGATTTTGGTGATGCATTAGGTGTAGTGTTAGAGCTTTGATTGTTCTGAAATTTTTTTAGGTTTAAGCGCATCATGTTAAGAGCCTACATACCAAATTTGATTGATATTGGAACTGTATATAAGGATTTATAATAGAAAACGCAAAGAGAGGCAGAAACTATCTAATTCTTAGACATAAATGGAATTTGCAAAATAACGTCATTTTTATTATTTTTAAAGGGTAACATTGACTAAATTGCTCCCAAAATGTCCCAAAATTCCCTAGCATCCATCCAAGACATATTTAAAGAAGATTGGGATTAAGCTCCCACTTGGGCAACCATCCATGTTATTTGTGTTTTCTTAGGTTTTTAGGTTTTTCTTCATGTCTTTCCATCTAGTTTGGAATTCTATTATTAGATTTAGTAGTTTAGGTGTTGAATCTTGATTTTATTTATATTTTCTTTGCTACCTTTCCATCTTCATTGTACTTTTATTTTATTTTATTATTATTTCATTTGAGTTATATTAAATATGTGTGGAATGCTTGGTTTTCATTAATATAATGTTGATTCGTTAATTTTTCAGCCTTTTGCTCATTTTTTCTTTATTATTCTTGTGTTTTAAGTTGTATTTGGTTTATTTTCATATTGATTTTGTGTTATTTTCATTATGATAGCTTAATTTTTCTTAGGTTTGAAGATATTTGATGAATTTATGGATGATAATTGTGAGAATTAGAATGAGTTTTGAATTGGCATTATAATTAATACCAAGATTGAGTTAGGATTTTGAGTAAATGACATGACTTGAGGATTTATTCATAGGATTGGCCATCCTAGGTATAATTTCTAGTTCAATTCTAGAAATGAACGCATGATATGTAATAGTCCTAATGATTTCCATAAGTAGCAATAAGTTAATTAGTTTTGTAGGTAAACTTAACTAATTAATCTAGGATCCTAATTCTCTAAGTTACACGATTTGAGCTTGCGACATTGTGGCTTAGGCTAATTGTTCCCTAATGTGTTAATGTTGCTACTCCATTAAATTTAGAGAGCTTATTCTAGGTTATCGCATATTTAAGGATATTTTCAGAGCTTGTTAGGCTTATCTAAGATTAGAGAAACTTAGGATGCATGAGTTTGTTTATATCTATAGGCTAGAATCTTAGACTAATTGCAATCTATATCTTTTAGTGATCAATTATAAGTCTTGAATCCTATATGTCCATCTTTCTTTTATTTTTATCCATTTTAATGTGTTTTATGATCCTACTTATTTGATTTGTATTCGTTGTTTTTCTTTTCTATTTGTTTTTAAGTTCTAAAAATTCAGGGGGTTTTCTTTTCTTTTGCATAACATTATAAATAGTTTGAAATCACCCTAACTCCCTGAGAATTCAACCCTAGATCACCCTACTATATAGTAAGATTAGTTAGGTATTATTACTTGGTGGTCCACGACAGGCTTACCAAAATTTTGGCGTCGATGCTGAAAAGCTAATGTTTGTGTTTTAGCTATTTCTTTTATTGTCTTGATGTTTTTATTTTTATTCTTGTTTTTATTTTTTTTGTGGTCATCTTGCTTTTTATTTGTTTTAGTTTGTAGCTTTTTCTAATTCTGTAATCTTTTAGCAGTGATGGCTCATTATTAATATGTTTTTAGTTCTGAATTTTCCTACTATCCTTACTATGATAATGAGTTGGACTCTTTTGCTACTTCTAATTTAGAGCATCAACTGGTGAACCTCATGCCATCAAGATATGTAGAACTACATTTTGGATTCTCCACCCCCATACTACTAGGACCAATCACACTTCCAATTTATGACTCCACCTCTATCGTTGCCACCACAAGCTGATGGGATGTCCTTGGAGGAGATCATAACAATTTTGGTGACAAGCACTCTTCAATTCCAGTAGGAAACAAGGGGCAACTTGAAGAACTTGGAAGATCAAGTGAGCCAGTTGGCAGAAATGATTAGGAGCCTAAAGACCCAAGTCTCTTCAAATATTCTAAGCCAACGAGATGGAGAACTAAGGGAGGAGGTGTGTGAAGTTTGATCTAAGTGTGAAGACCAGCAGGAGAACCCAAAAGCAGAAGAAGAAGAGTAAAAACAAATAGAAGAGGAAAAGACACTAGCTCGAGAAATGAAGGAGGATACGCAGTCTCCTAAGGTAAATGATATATTTTCTATTATTACTAATCCAATTTCGATTCCTTTTCCTAGCAACTTGCAGATAAAAGAAGAAGAAGAAGTGAAGAAGAAACAAGAAGAGTCTCAGGGTACTTACTTAATAAACGAGTTATGTGTGAACAATCAAAGCTCAAAGGTGATGAGCAAGATGAAGATTCTCTAAGATCACCGCCTACATCACTAGGGAGAACATCCTGGGATAAGGCCAATGCCCATAGAGGAGAGTGGACATTGGAGTGCAATGAAGAAGCAATTCAGTTCCACCTCCTCGAAGCTTTAGGGCTTCGTGATAATTTAGAGCCTATTTTCAGGGAAGTTGCTCCAGACTCATTCATAAGTTTAAGCATGTTTCCTGTTGGGTTCAGACATCTATTTGACAATGGATAATGTACATAACAGGGTTTAAGCTTATAACCTTAACTAAGCATTTATTGGGAGGCAATCCAACCTTTCCTTTAAGCTTTTGTGTCTTTTATTTTTAGTTAAATAAGTAGTGGGAGTGAAAGTGAGATTCTATCTCTCTTAAAGACTTCATATTCTTACCTCATCAAAGGAGTATTTTTTGTTCCATCTTCTTTGTGATTTTCTGTTATTTAAGGACATTAAAGACAATTTCCATTTTAAGTGTAGGGATGGAGCAACTTTAAAACTTTTGCATACCTGAGTCATTGTTTGTTTGATGACGATGATTTTAATGTGTTATCTTGAAATGATTATGATCTTTAGTTAATAGTTAATTGTGGTACTTGAAGGAAATTGATGCTTTTAATTTGAGGATCTTCTCTTAAAATGATGCTAACTTTTTTGCTTTACTTTTTCTTTTAAGTTCTTTACATGTGTTTTTAGTCGCCTATTTGCATAACATTTAATGTTTAAGTTCATTTTGTATGGTTTGTCATATGAATGTAAAATGGAATGTATAGAATAAAATGTGAAAACAGAAAAAAGAGAAGAAAAGAAAAAAGTAAAAACACAGAAAAAAATAAAAAATAAAAACAAAGAAAGAAAGAAAGAAAAGAAAAGAAAAGAAAAGAAGAAGAAGAAAAGTGTTCTTATTGTTATGATATTGAAAGCATTTTTTTTTTCTATGTTGTTATGTGTTGAATAATTTTCACTTTGCTGGCTTCAAATCAATGTAATGTTAAAGTTATGAGTGATGCTATTAGCTATTTGAGATGGTGATATAACCTAGTAACTGGAGATGTTTGTGACAAGTGTTCACTTTCACATCAAAAAGTTAGATGATCTTTTAAATAAACATTGTTCAAAACTCAAATTATGTTGTATTTTGAATTATTTTTGGTCATTTTAAGCATTCTTGATTACTTTATGTGATAACCTACGCAAAATAGCTTAAATGTTAGATATTATGTATACTGGGTTGCTTTTTCACTAATTGTATTCTTTGCCTATTATTTCCTTCTTTCTGATAATGATAGAGTTAAAATTTTTGAATTAGATTAAAAGCGTTAATTGATTTTCGTTATACTCAATTAGCTATTAACTCTTAAATGGGATTATTTGAGTGAAGTGCTTAAGCCATTTTTTGGGAATAAGCAATAGTTCAAGTGTGGGGGTATTTGATAAGGTTGAATTATCTTAAATTTGTATATCCATTTTAATTTGAATTCAACTCTACTTTTATGTTTAAATACTTGATTTGTATGCCCTTTTGAGTTTACATATAGATTTGATCATTGAACACAATTACAAGTTGAAATGGTCAAGTTTAGAGTCGAATTGGAGAATCATTTAAACTAGAAGAGGTGTGAAACCAATTTAAGGACCTATATCATCATGTCATAAAGTTCCACACCAAATTTCAAGGTCATATTACAAGCCATCAAGAGTGGAGAAAGAAAAGAACAAGACAAGTTTGGTTGAGCCTCAGTTTTAGTACAAGTGGTTTTAGTGATATATTATATACACTTTTAGAGCTCATATTTATGGCTATTAAAGCATCATGTCGAGAGCCTACATACCAAATTTCGTGACAATTGGAGTAGTATAGAAGGATTTATAACAGAAAGGGCAAAGAGAGGCAGAGGCTGCCCAAGTCTGGGACATAAATGACATTTGCAAAACAACATTGTTTTTATGGTTTTTAAGGGCAACATTGATCAAGTTGCTCCCAAAATGTTCCAAAACTCCCCAGTATCAATCCAAGAAATATTTCAGGGAGATTGGAAGCCATCTTCATCCCTTTTTAGGCTTCTACTTAGGTAGTCATCCATGTTTTTTGTGTTTTCTTAGGTTTTTAGGTTTTTCTTCATGTCTTACCATCTAGTTTTGAATTCTACTATTAGATTCAGTAGTTTAGGTGTTGAATCTTAGTTTTATTTATGTTTTCTCTACTACCTTTCCATTTTCATTGTATTTTTGTTTTATTTTTATTATTATTTCATTTTTGTTATATTAAATATATGTGGAATGCTTGGTTTTCATTAATATAATGTTGTTTCTTTAATTTTTCAGCCTTGTATTCATTTCTTTTTTTATGATTCTTGTGTTTTTAGTTGTATTTTTTATTTTTATATTGTATTTATATTATTTTCGTTATATATGTTTAGTTTTGATTAGGTTTGAAGATATTTGATGATTTTATGAATGATAATTGTGAGAATTGGAATGGGTTTTGATGGGTATTGTGATTTATGTTAGGATTGAGTTAGGACTCTGAGTAAATTACATGAATTAGGAATTTATTCATAAGATTGTCTATCCTAGGTATAATTTCTAGTTCAATTATTAGGAATGAGCTTGTGATATGTAATAGTCCTAGTGATTTCCACACAAGTAGCAGTTTAATTGGTTTTGTATGTAAACTTAACTAATTTATCTAGGATTCTAATTCTCTAAGTTATACAATCTGAGTTTGCAAAATTATAGCTTAAGCTAGTAGTTATCTGGTGTGTTAATACTATTGCTCCATTAAATCTAAAGAGCTTATTCTAGGTTGTCATGTAATTAGGGATATTCTTAGAGCTTATTGGATTTATTTAAGGTCGGAGGAACTTAGGGCACAAGAGCTTGATCGTGTCTATAGCCTGGCATCTTAGACTAATCGCAATCTATATATTTCGATGATCAGTTATAAGTTTTGAATCTCAAATATATCATATGCCCATCTTTTTTCTATTGTTATCCGTTTCATTGTGTTTTGTGTTCCTTCTTTCTTGTTTGTTTTCATTGTTTTTTTATTTGTTTTTAAGTTTTAAAAATTTAGGGATTTTTGTTTTCTTGTATGCAACATTAGAAATAGTTTAAATTTACCCTAACTTCTTGAGGATTCAACCCTAGTTCACCCTACTACATAGTCAGGTTTAGTTAGGTATTATTATTTGGTAGTTTGTGACAAACTTACAAGTTATTCAACTTCATCAACAGCTCGCAAGGTTAGGCATAGATGGGGCTTCGAAGGTAGAACGTGAAGGACCTCCCTAATGAAATAGTAGTAGCAGATGCCTTGGTGGATCTCCAAGTACCACCACCAAATTGAACTAGTAGAGACAACAAGAAGAATGGTAGAACCTGAGATAACAAGGAGAAAGGGAAATATAAGGTGGGAGGATCTTCTCAATATAAGACGAAGAAGTGATCAAAGTGAAGGTTTCATGCTTCATTTTCTAGGGGCTACATTACGCTCGAGAATGCCAAAACTAAAGAAGGGTGAAGAGCATATTAGCTCCATAGTCGTGAAGGACAAAGGAGAAAGTGATGAAGATAACTCGAGAGAAGGAGCCATCTACAACATTGGCATGTTGGGAACAATGAGACTTATGAAGTACCATCCATGAAAACTTGAGAGAATGAGGACTTCGTACGTGAGAAATGTGTCTATAGATGTGAAGGCTTGCTCTAGTATTCAAGAGTTACTGAAGGATTCTTTGAGGGAATTTCTTGTGGAGGAGTGCCCACAAATCATTTTTATAAGGGAGTCAAATTCTTCTAGTAAGGGATTATGTGAGTGTTGGTGAGCCTTGGCTAATGTTTGCCATGCAAATTAGTACAAGGAAGGTGTGTTGATGAAGGAACAAAGTAAAGTCTTGCTAGTAAGAGAGCAAAGCCCAAAAAGTTTACGAGTAGGTGAGTAATATGAGATGTATTGGTGAAGATCTAGAGAGTAGCTAAGATTCGATATGCATGGGCACATATAGGCATGCATTGGCTAAAATCTTCAATAAGGCGTAAGATTTAAATGCAAGTCCACACATAGTTGGTGAATTAAGACATGCAAGACTCGAGAATATATGAGATTGTGTGAAGGCATATGAGACCAGCAAAAGTACACAAGAATGTATAAAGGCATATGAGTGCACGAGTGCGCATAGGCACTTGTTGGACCTATATGGCACCTCAGATGGGGTGAATTTGGTTCTTAAAAATTCTTTTCAATATTATCAACGTAATTCTTTTTACCAATTTCAATTAAACACGACAATTAAATAATAATTTAATTATACAAATTAATTAACAAAAATAAATTAAATAATTAAATTAAATGCATAAAAATAAAAGAGAAAGGGAAGAAGAGACACAAC
>JAOXYD010013312.1:0-15030 GCA_028565735.1 Pinacopodium congolense
GGGGGGGCTTATTTACATTATGGAGAGCTAAACTTTCTGTAAGAATTACTCTTGATTTATTTTGTTAAACTCTTATCTTATTGATTCAATGCATATGTGTTTAGGATGTTTATTGTGCATATTCCTTGATTCGAATTGAGTGATTGGATTACGACATCAGTACCCTAATAGACCTATAAACATAAGGTTGTTAGTTAATTGAAGAGTGATCTTAGTTAATTGATTAATTACCTATAGGATTATAACTATTTAAATAGTTAGGAAGGGTTTTGAGATATTGAAATTTAATTCTTATCTAATTAAATTAGGGACACTTGGTTAGATCTTGAGAGAGAGTAATAAGAACCATATAATATCTTGGGTCAAACATAATTAAATCACTAGGGTAAGAGGAAGGTAAAATAAGGATAGAAGTAATTCTTATTGTTTATTTCTCAAGTTACTGTATCTTTAATTGTTAAATTGTTTTAGTTTAGTTTAATTTCAATTTCATCTATTATATTTTGTTTTGTGCCTTAAATAAAGTGTAACTCAAGTTATAGGGTTACTAATCCTAATTCTTGTGGGAACAATATCAGTTATACTACAAAATTACGATTTGTATACTTACAGTATAACATTAACTAGTAAATAAGTTTTTAACGCCATTGCTAGGAATTAGTAGTTTTAGCATCTTGTTCAATTTAAGTGATTTTGATTTAAGGAAATTGATACTTTCTTGTGTAATTACCGGTGCATGACCACAAGGATCACAGAAAGTTCAAGTAAAGTAATAGATACAAAGATTTTGAATATTACGAAGCAAGAGGGGAGACCAGATGAGCGAAGCACCAAGAAGCCATAGAAAGAACCATGGCAAATGAAGGAGAGCAAGCAGGGGAAAAAAATACCTTTATATAGTTTACGAGGCCAGTTTTCAATGCCAATCAATAGGGGATAACGAGGTCTCTTGTCCAAGCTAACAACTTTTAGATAAAGCCAGCCTTATTGAACATGTTACAAACTAATATGTAATTATATGGTTGGCTAATGAAATTCCCAATGCACATCTAGAAAATATTTAAGAGATATGTGACATATTTTGGTACAATGGGCTATTAGAAGGGTCAATGTATGAGAAATCAAATCATACATAAATGATAGAAATTTCAAAGGCCCTTAAAATTCTATGAGATAAAATGGGTTCTAGACGTAAAAAAAGAATTTTCTAAATTCATTTGTAATAAAAGTTGAATCATTCGACAAATATTTACCATCCGAAAAGAGGAAAAAGCAAAGTCGATTAGCTCCTTTCCCTCTCAATGAAAAATTCAAGGAAGAATAGATATTCTCATGATTTGTATCCAAGTGTTACTTCCCTCTTCTTTTCATTTATTACGACTCTTTGTTTATCTGGATTGGCATTGGAATAGTCATATCATTCCAAAAAAAAATGGAAATCCATTTTTCAAAAAATTCAAATTACAAAAATTAAAGTACAAAAAAATTGTTTTAGATAATTCCTAGTCAAGAATAGACAAGAATGAATTTCACATTAAAGAACTGAACTAAGGCATGGTTAAACTCTCTTAACTCAGAAAACATTACAACGTGAGAGTAGTTGGTTAAACTCCTCTTAGCCAAATATTTTTCATTGACAAAGATCACTATAATCATTAAGGAGATTAAGAATTTCTAGTAGAGTGATGAAGAGTCATTATATGAAGCATGGGAGCAATTTAAGGAAATGCAACGAAGCTATCCACGTCACAACTTACAAAAGGAGTTCCTATTACTAACATTATACAATGGAGTAAATCAATCTATAAGAGGAACCATAGATGCAACAGCTGGAGGTTCTTTGATGAGGAAGATGATAGATGTAGCTTATGACCTATTAGAAAAGATGAAGAGTAATAGTTGCATGTGGACAACAAAGAGAAGCCAGTAGAAAAATTTTAAAGAGAAAAAAGCAGTGATAGCCATGGATTTAGACAACTTTATAAGTGCAAATAACAACCTTTACTAAGCAATTGAGCAACTTATAAGCATTCCAATTTAGTGAAGGTGATATAACATAGATGTGAATTATATGGGAAAGGAAGCCATGAGATAGTTGATTGTTTTTAATGGATAGTAGCGAAGTGGAGCAAGTCAACTGTATGGGAGCACAAAAATGAGGTAGCAATTCATATTCTAATATTTGTACCAAGGTCGAAGAACTACCAAAAATTTTCTTGGTATAATAATGTAAGGAATAATATGAGAGCACAAGACCCACCAGGATTTCAGCAAGATAGGCTTAGAAAATTGGAGTCAAAGATTGAAAAGTTAATGGATCTATTACATTCCAAGTTCATTAGCCAAGATAAGAGCCATAAGAGGATGGAAGAAAAATTCGATCAAATTACAAGAAATCATGCCTCCTCCATCCATAATTTGGAAATTCAAGTTGGATAATTACTGAATGCATTGTCTCCAAGAAGTGTGGGGAGCCTACTAAGTAATACGGATCCTAATCAAATATCACTTCTAAAAGCTATCACACTTCAAAGTCGAAAAGAACTAGAAGAACAAGTTGGGAAAAGGCCAAACCCTACAAAGAGGAGAGCCTAGAAAAGGAAGAGGTGAAGAAGGAAACCATTCCATATGTGCCTCCACCACCTTATGCCCCTAAGACTCCATTCTCTCAAAGGTTTAAGAAGAACCAGACGAATGCTCAATATGTAAAATTTTTGAAGGATTTGAAAACTTTAAAATTTAACCTATCTTTTGTGGGGTTTTGGAGAACATGCATAAGTATGCCAAATTCCTCAAGGACATTGTTAGGGGGTCAAATTGATAGAGTTTTAATGATTAATTTGTTGAATTAAGATCCTTAATTCAATTCTTAATTATTAAATTTATGTCTTATTATGTTTAATTTACAAGATAGAGCTTGAAGATGAAGATTAGAACAAAAATGAGAAGAAAGTATCCCATTTCTGTCCATTAACGGCCCCTGGTAGGGTCACGTTAATGGATGAACAGAGAGCCATTTAAGAGACAGCATTCGACTATTAATAGTGATCTCTCAGGGTGCCGTTGATTGGAGGCAATTGCCGTTGAATGTAACAGTCAACCATTTTAGCTCCAAATCTCCAAGATGGTAGTTTTGGCATCTCCCTAATTAATTTTCCTATTTGCTAGCACATGGGGGAGGCAGTAGCAGCTACAAAAACAACAAAAAAAAAATAGAGAAGAAACTCGAATTTGGGAGAGAGATCAGATCTGCTAATAGTTAGAGAGAATTTCTCTTCTCTCTTCATAGTCTTTTAGCTTCAAACACCTTGTTCTTCGAATTTTTGTATTGTTTTTGAGTTTATTAACATATAAGCTTGGTTTATAAACATAGTTTTGAGTTTATAACTCATATTTAGGGGGTTTCTAACTCATGTTACTTGTTATTATTCTCTTATTTTTGGATTCATCAAAGTACTTATTCTTATGCTTACAATCTTGTATGTTCTTTGCTTTTTCTACAAGTTTGATTCAAATCAAGGACTGTTCTGTAATCCAGATCAAGTTGGGACTTATAAGACACATCCAAAAGTCTTACAAACCTATTTTGTACACTCTTAACTTATTATTTCAGTATGCTTTTATAGAGCTATAAAGATATGTTGCATAAGTTGTATATTTCGTATGTCTTGATTAATATGTGTGCCTAAATCATTTTTATTGCTAAGGATTGATATTTGTATGATTTAAAAGAGCTTAAAGGAATTTTAAAAGTTTTTTATTTTGTTTATTGAAGCACTAAATGAACTGATTTTAGGCTGGCCACTTAAGATTAGTTTTTAAGACAAGTTAAGCATGAGAAATCATCTTAAATTGTTAAAAAAAATAAGCAACACAAATTAATCTTTACATGACCAAACCTGAATTTTTTTTTTGTAAAAGTTAGAGATCTGAGATTAATTTTTCAGAACTCGCCTTCTTGAAATTAAAGCCCATTTACTTGATTTTAAAGCATAACTAAACTTTAAATAAGATTAAATGGAGAAAAACCAAAGTCTTAACCACGGCTTTGTTTTGATTTTATAAAGGAGTTTTAATCAGACATTGAATGTGTTTAAAGCTTAAATAAATCATCAATCACCTAATCCTTAACTAATTTACACATTTGGTAATTTTCAGAATTTTTCAGAAGCAATTAAAAATCAATTTTGAAGTGTTTAAACCAAGTTAGTCTAGTTTTAGCAATCTTCAGATTTTTAATCAAATTTTTTGAATTTTTCCTAAATAATTGTAATCTGATCGACCTAATAATTAAGTCAATCTTTTCCCCATAGGATTGATAACCGGAGTCTTAATTTTACTCTAATATATTACTTTTACAATAGGTGCACTTAACTTAATTCCGTTGGTTTTCAAAATAAAAATCATTTAAAGATCATTCAAAGTTTTAAACCACCTAACCAACGCAACAGACATTCTAAACAATAAGCAAACTTGGGATGAAATCCAAATGGTGTTTTTAATAGAGAACTATATCTCTATCATTACTAGCCATATACCCTTAAAATTGTAAGATCCAAGGAATTTTACTATCCCTTATTTTATTTTATTTTTTGAAAATTGGGGTTAGGAAATATAAAGCCAACATCCATACTTATATAGTTAGCAGATCAATCAATCAAGAATCCATTTGGTATGGTAGAAGATGTGCTTGTTAAAGTGGATAAATTCAATATTTCAGTGGATTTCGTGGTGCTAAAATTTGAAGAGGATCCTAATTTTCCATTAATTCTTAGCAGTCCGTTTATGAATACTAGAAGAGCATTAGTAGACATCTATAAAGGGAAACTAGTGCTTCAAATTAGAGATGAGTAGATGGAGTTTATCATGAGCAAAGCATTAAAGAATCCAAAGGAGGGCAATGCTTGTATGAAGATAGATGTTGTGGATGAGTGTATGAAGGAGTAAGAAAAGAATGGTTAAGGAGAAGTGGATATGAAAGATGAAGATGAAGTGAAGAAGGAGGCGTCAGTGAGAAGCTAAAATAAGAACTTGTAGGAAGAATGAATTCCCCTATTCGATTCTCTTTCATGAAACATCTATGCTCAAGTTAAAATCTTTACTTCTACACTTGGGATATGCCTTTTTAGGGAAGGGAAAAACATTATCTATTATTATTCCTAAAAACTTGAATTGGAACAAGAGGAGAGCATAATTAAGAAGAGAAAGGGGAGGATTAGAATAAGGTTGAAATTGATTCTAAGTAAACTTATGTCTCGGTGGATAGACCATTTAAAGTTGCTTAAGATTACAAGCATAAGGCCCTTAGGTTGGAAGACTCCATAGGAAAAGTGTTCACGGAGAATGAGCATCATGGCAAGTTATATCTTGGATAATTTCCCTAAAAAGAAAATGAAATGGCTTCTTTCCTTTTATTCTCCTTAAAAGATTGAGGAATGGTCAAGCTAGTGACCTTAAAGTTAGCATGTCATGTTCTTAGTTAGCTTTTCTTTATTAATTCATGTATGTTATTGCAATTTAATTTTTGAGTTATCTTTGATTTTTTTTCTTTTGGATTTCATGATGTTAGTTGATTAATTCAAACCTTAATGATTGCTTATAGGTTTGGTTATTGAACATAGCTTGGAGGTTCCCAAAACACATGATAGAAGACTACACCTTCTCCATCATAATCTCCACAAGCGATTCTTACCCCTTTATCTCTTTTATTTTGTGATTTTCTATTTTTTTATATGCTTGCTTGTTTGTTCTTGTGCCCCTTTCCACATTAAGGACAATGTGTTGTTCAAGTGTGGGGAGGTATTACAAATATTTTTTATGACATTTTAATTGTGAGTGTGCATTTTTTATATTCCTTTTTTTTCATTTTGTTAAATTTTGTGGGTATTTCCTTATGTTTTGTGCATATATTTGGGTGCATAGATGGCATGCAATTGAAATGAATTGGCTCAACTAGGAATAACTTTATTTAAATAATGAAGAAATTTTATCCTATGAAGTTTACATTTGAGTGCCTTTCTAATAAATTTACAAATTAATTAAGATATTATGTCTATTCTTTCATTTAAGACACTTCTTTGGATGTCCTTTGATTAAATTGAACTTAACTTAGGATGGATCATTAGTAATTTCTCATAGGAATGGAGTGATTAGAGAAAAATGATGTAGGCTAAAAAAATGTTTAAAATAAAGTTAAAGTAAAGTGAATAAATTTGTTACT
This sequence comes from Pinacopodium congolense, assembly GCA_028565735.1. Lineage (NCBI taxonomy): Eukaryota > Viridiplantae > Streptophyta > Magnoliopsida > Malpighiales > Erythroxylaceae > Pinacopodium > Pinacopodium congolense. The sequence continues at coordinate 6,221 of JAOXYD010013312.1, forward strand.
CCACTAGCCTTAGTTACAAGTTAAGGTTAAGAGTAGAGTTAGTAGCCAGTTGTGAGTTGTAATATAGTTAAGTAACTGAGGGTGTTCATGAAAAAATGTTTACCTTCAGGTGAAAAGGCTATAATGACACTCTAACCAAGCTGAAAAGAACATAATTTAATGATAATGGTGTTTTAGGTTGTGTTTTCCTAAGTGTTTAATGTGTGATTTTGCAAGTTTATGTTAGAATTGATGTGTTTAGGATTTAGTTTGTGGTTGTTTTGATGTCATTGTTTATATTATATATTTTGAATGTTTAATTTATGATTTTGGGCATGATTTGGATTTTATTGGTGCATATGCTTAAAGTGTTTCAATTTGGAATGAATTTAGGAAACAAGAGGAGTAAAAAAAGAAGAGAAGATTGAAGCAACAACAAGCCATGATTGTGGCATGCCTTCCAAAAGTAAACGAGCCATGATCATGGCACAAATCTGAGGCTCACTCAGGAGCATACACAAGTGACATTTTTCTAGCTTTAGGGTATAAAAGGACACAAAACCCTAGAAGTCACTATTCTAATCATTAGGAGCTTGCCCTAAGAGACAAAAACACAAATTTGGAGGCTTTCCAAGGGAGGAAACAAGATCAAACATAAGAATCATCAAGGACATTTCTAATTCTAGATTCTTTCAACATTAAGGGAGGAAGAGAAGAGTGGCCATTCTTCATCTAGTTTTTTTTTCTTATTCTCCTTTTCTATCTCTTGTATAGATTATATATTAGATCAAGGATTGTTGAACATCATGAGTGGTTAAATACTCTTGTTATGGATTGCTTTTCAAACTATATTGTTAACTCTTCTTATTATTTTAAAGGATGAATGGTTATGATATTTTTTTGTGCTCAAACCTTTCAATTTATTAAGAAATTAACTTGGAAAATTTGTGTTGATGTGTTCAATGATAGTTAGCACCTAATAGACTTATAAATATGAAGTTAATTAATTGATTAGAGAGGTGTCTTGATTAATTAATTGATCAATGATATCCTTACAAGCCCAGATGTCATTACTTTCTAAGAAATTTAATAGTTTGAAGGCTACCTCCTCCAATTTGGTGCAAGTGGTATAATATGGTTATGAGTTGTATGGTTAAGAGAGTTATGTGACTGTGGAGTATGTTCTGATGGCTAACAGTAAGATGGAACAAGTCATTACATGAGTGCATTACAAGGAAGATTAGGTAATACCCCCTACTCCAATGACTATAATCTAGGGTGAAAGAACTATAGAAATTTCTTTTAGACTAACAATGCAGGTAACAATATGAAAGCGTAAGGGTCACCAGGTTCACAATAAGATAGGCTTGGAGCATTGGAATCAAAGATGGACAAGTTGATGGAAGTGTTAAATTCCAAGTTCATAAGCCAATATGAGAGCTAGAAAAAGGATGGAAGTTAAATTTGACCAAATTGCGAGGTATCATGCCTCTTTCATCAATAATTTAGAGGTTCAGGTTGGGTAACTGGCTAATACATTGTCTTCAAGAGGTATGGGGAGCCTCCTAAGTAATACAGAGCCTAATCAAATAGTGCAGTTGAAAGCTATCACACTTCAAAGTGTAAAAGAATTAGAAGAACAAGTTAAGAAAAAGGTCAAGTCCCACAAGGAAGAGATCCTAGAAAAAGAAGAGGAGGAGAAGGAAATCAAGCCATATATGCCACCACCATCATATATTCCAAATATCCCATTCCCAAAAAGATTGAAAAAAAAAACTAGACGCATGCTTAATTTGAAAAATTTTTGGAGAAGAAAAAGTTACAATTCAACCTATCTTTTATAGAGGCTTTGGAGAACATGTCCAAGTAAAGTTCATCAAAGACATCCTGACTAACAAATGGACTTGGGAGGATAATTAGATGATATCTTTATTAGAAAGTTGTAGTTCCTTCATTACCAGCCATAGACCATCAAAATTGCAAGATCTAAGGATATTTAATATCCCTTGTGTATTTGTGATATGAATGAAATATCTTATATTTTCTTATGAGTTTCATTGTGATTTCAATCTATTTTTATGTTTAAATGCTTAATTTGTGTTCATTTTATGTTTATATGTATGTTTAAGGTTGAAACACAAATACCTGTTGAAAATAAAGAAGTTTGACAACGTTTGGAACAAAATAAAGAAAATAGACTCAAATAAAGCCAAAAGCCAAAAGCCAAGGTTAGATCAATTTTGGAAAAGAAAGAAAGAAAAGCCTTGGCAAAAACATTTAGGAATTTACAAAGGAGAGGAAACTTAAGCATGGAAGGATTAAGCTTCCATAACTAGGAAATTCATGCTTCCTATGGAAGCTAAATACAAGAAACCGTTTTTTCAGGGAGGGAGTCAAATGTCCCAGAGACAAAGACCAAGCTTCAAGCTCCATGAGAGGGTTCCGTCAAGCTTCAAGCTCCATGAGAAAACAATGGTCAAGTCTTCCAAGAACCTAACACGTGAAGAACAAATAAAGAGTGGACTTTCTTTGACAAGTGTCCCACTAACTTAATAAGAAATGACAAAAATTTCAATTCACATGCATGAAATGGCAAAGCAAAATCAAGGCTTAAAAAGAGTGGGACAAAATGGCATCATTTAGGAAAAAAGCACCTATCCTTAGACACGAGATAAGTATATTTTCTAGGAGGCTTAAAGAGAGGGGGGTAGACCCCATTTTTCTTGCTTCTTGATTAGTCGTTCTCTTTAGTATTTAGGGTTTTATTTTCTTTCTTTTTCCACTTTCTAGCTTAGTTTTACTTCTTTTCTTGTTTTTTCTTCATATTTTCCTTTTTCTAGGCCCAGTATCAATTAGTATTTTCTGTATGTTTATATTATTTTCATTTGTGTTGGTTTAATTCTTGTTTAATGTGTTTTTGCTTAAATATTGTTTGTATCTTTTGTTTTTAATTAATATAAGTGTTGTTTCTTTTATTTTTAAATGTATTCTAGTTATTTGTGTTATTATTTATGTGTTCACGCTTTATTTGTTGTATATTCATTTTGTATTCCATGTTATTTTTGTGATGATGGGCTACTATGTGTTTGGGGTTGGAAGTTAATGATGGATTTTGGTTTAGTAATTGTGATAATTCACTAGGAATTTAATTGGGCTTTGTGATTTAGGTTAGGACTAAATTGAAATTATGGTAAAAATTCATGAATTAGGGATTAATGCTTAGAATTAGCTACCATAGGTGTAATTTCTTGTTCAATTGCTAGGAATGAAATTATGATACGTAATATTCCTAGTAATTTCTATAAGTAACAACAGGCTAATTGAATTTGTCAGTGAACTTAATCAACTTAGCCTCGCATGCCAATCCTCTAGGTTACATAGTCCGAGCTTGTGTGATTATGGCTTAGGATAGTCGTTCCCTAGTTTTTAAAGCTACCACGTCTTTAAATTTAGAGAGTTTATTCTAGGTTGTCTCATGATTAAGGGTAGGTTTTCTATCGTATAAGACATATCTAAAATTGGAGGAACTGAGGGTTTGAGAGCTTGTTTGAACCTATAGGCGCATTCTACACCAGTCACAACTTATTTGTTTTGAGGATCAATTATAAATCCAGAATTCCATATTTATCTTCCACCCAACTTTTCATTTTTGTTATTTGTTTCTTGTTTGATTGCTTCTGTTTATTTAATTTTCTTTAATTTTTAGTTTAATGTTTCAGTATTAAGTGGTTTTTTTTCTTTTCTTTTCTTTTCTTTTGTTTTCCTTTTTAGACAACATTAGAATAGCTTTAGCATATCCTATCTCCTTGTAAGATTGACCCTGACTTGCCCTAACTATATAGTTAGTTTTAGTTATGTATTTTATTATTTGGGAGTTTGCGACGACTCATTAAATTTTTTTCAATTGTGATTTTCTATATTTTGAACATCCTTGACTATATTCAGGCAATGATTTATGAAAAATGGCTTAAACATTTGATATTGTGCATTTGGGATTGCTTCTTACTAACTTTGTGTGTTTGCATATGATTAACCAATTTTTTATTCATGAAAGAATTAAGATTTGTGAACTAGATTAAAGGCATGAATTTGTTATTATTTGTACTCAATTAGCTCTTAACTTTGGATTAAGATTACTTGAGTAGAATGTTTAAATCATTGCTTGAGGACAAGCAATGGTTCAAGTGTGGGGTATTTGATAGGAATGGATTTTGTTATATTTTTATATGTTATTTCATTTAAATTCATTTATGTTTTTATGTTAAATTGCTCATTTTGTGTTTCTATTGATGTTACATGTAGATTTAATAATTTTATACAAAATTTGGATTAAATTATGAAGTTTTGAAGCAATTGGAGCATAAAACCAAAGGATTTTTCAGCTTTGAATCAAAGAAAAGAAAAAGGAAAAAATGAAAATAAGTTGGAATTAGTACATCAAAATGGCACTTTAAAAGAGCAAAAAGAAGGCAAGCATCACATGAAGAATGTTGTCCAAATGACAGTTATTTGGAGGATTTAAGAAGCATTAAATGGCAGTACAATATGCACAAAAGAAGAGAGTTTTGGCCTGCTAATAAGGAGCTTCCTTTCACTCCAAAACGGCAATATTTGGACAATAAAAGGAGAATTGTCTTTATAAATGAAATGTAGCAGCTTGGACAACCCTTTTTTGCTCCAACAAGCCAGAGTTTTGTAGCTTGATATCTTAGTGGAGCCCTCCTTACTCATTAAAGTAGCAGCAAAGAGAGAGGCAAGACCTCAACATTTTGGCTTTGGTAAAAAGAACATACAACCCTAGACAAAAGAAAAAAGAAGTTTAAAAGGGGAGCCATATAAAGGTGTTAGTTGCAATTTTAGAGAGGGGAGATAGCCGAATGCTAGAAAGATGGCTCTTTCTCTCCATGGTCAAAGAAGTTAGCCACACCTCATCTTTGAAGGAGAGTGGAGATCATAGTTTCTCCTTAGTCAACAACTTCAGCTACATCAGGCTTCTCACCAAGAAAATTCGGCTGCACCTTGCAATTAGAGAGAGTGGATAGAATGTATGAGACGGGAACAACAAACAAGAGTGAAGATCCTTTTTCTCGTTGACTAGCCCTTGGTGCACTTACTTCATCCTTCTATTCACTCTTGCGGAAGTTTGTTTACCGCCCACTTTTTCCCTATTAGTAAGTTGCCTCTCTTTCTTTCCCTTTTGTCCCCCAAGTTTCTGATTCCTACTTAAGGTATTAACGAATCGAACAACCATCCGCCCTTCCACCCTTCTTTCTGACACGATTGAATATTTCATTCCTCTGGTCGGGAGGCATCAAAGAAGTAGCTAGTAAGGGTTGGCTTCCATCCCTGAACTCAATTGGCTTCTTAAAGTAATAGCATTCAATAGGATTCCTCCCTCGAGATGTAGAGCTATTTGTTCAAGAAAGAAGATCTTGGCCAGCAAGCTTCTGCCCTTGTCCCCACCTGCCCTAAATTAAGAACCCGAATCCGAGGGTGATTTAGCTGTTCGCTCATCTTTCTGTGCTTCGCATTCCCTTGTTCAAATGGTAGGGCATGGTTAAGCTTTTAGTAGGCATAGAGTAGAATAAACTGATCAATCGAGATAACATTTCTACCAGATGCCAAAAAGAGGAAGACAAAAGCAAGAGTCCCCCAGGATTTCCTGTCTTTGCATTCCATGTAACAGTAGTCCTGGTATCAATAGGTGATCGTATCACTATTCTGCTTTCCACCAGTCTTCATACCAGTCCCTGGTTAACACTTATAGTAGTCATGTCTAGGATCTCTTCTAAGGCAAGCGAGTAGGCAAGACAGTGTAAGAGATATTGAAAATATAGAGCATATGTACAGCTGACTTCTATTTAAGCCAGTCCAGCCATTGGGATAGATGCAGTTGGCATTGTCATTTTATATGGGGTTCTTTATCTAGTAGCAGTCCCCAATCCAACTGTCTCTTTTTCCTGTGAGTGTGAGTTCTCTTGGGAGTTCCCGGCCTTCTTCCATTAGGTTCTTTTAAGCATAAATAGATATCAAATGAGTTGCATAGTTTAGGGGCTTTCTAGCTGTCTAATTTCGACCAACAAGTAATTCTATATCGGTCGTCTATAGTCTATAGACTTCTATATCCATAATTTTTTTATTTTCTCGAAGCAAAGATTTCAGACCCTTGAGCTTACGTCACTCCCAAGGAAGATCCCAACTCTTAGATCCAAAGAAAGAGATATTTTTCTTACTGTTACCTTGATGGTAGCTCGAGAAGTGAAGAACTAGTATTACTGGGGAGAAAGGAGGAGATGGGGGACTAAAAGAACTAAATAAAAAATGAACTGGCACTGTTGTTGGTCTCCTCTGACCAAAGCATTAGTATCGAGGGATGGCCACGTCAAATTTAGCTATGTTATTTACTCCACCTTAAAAGAACCCAAAAAGTGACGAAAATAGGGTTATGAAAGTCGGGAAAAGGGTCCCTTGCCTTAGTGAAAGGCGAGCCTTATCTAAGTTAGAAGACAAAATAACTGACCAACCCACTGGTTAGAAAACTTACCTGTGAACTCTTGTGATATTGAAAGTCAGTGTTGTTGTATCCCTAGGCTACTACCCTCTGTTATTGCTTTTCCCGTGAAGTGGGTGATTTAGCCTCTATTGAGCAGGTCGAGTCTAATGAATAGAGTTATCACGATCCTGGAAATGAAGCTAAATAGGTCTAAAAAGGGGGACACTCCTTGTCCCCCAAGTCGAGTCAAACAATTGAACTAATACTTAACTGAATGTACAGCCAATGGAAAAACACTTTTTTAAGGTAGCTGCTCTCAATGGATATGAGAAAGTTGAAAAATGCATCTGTTACAGGAGATAGATGGCTAATAACGGCTGGAAAGGGAGCACCTTCATCTCTAATTAATCTTTTCTTCATGAGGAGAAAAGGGAACCTAATGTTCCACCCGTTGATTGGTAAAAGTAGGAAAGAGCCCCATTTCTTTAGCAAAGAATGATCAACATTAAGCTAGCATGTCAGACTTGTCTGTCTACTTAAGGAAAGGTGTGAGTCCTGTCTTCTTTGAACAACAATTGCGTAATCATTCTGACCTGTTATTTTTGGATTTGGCTAGCCCATTTCCTTTTCAGTATCAATTCAACTAGAGTTGTTAGTTTGCTAGAACAGGGCTTTTTGATTAGGAAAACCTATGAAATGTTAACTTTGTTCAGACCTCAGAAGTGAAGTTGGATTTTGAACTAAGAAACTCAAACCTCTGCTCTTGACCTACCAAGCACTAAGCATACCCACATTGTATGTCTAAAAGACATAGCTCTAGATGGTGTTCATTCTAGTTCTTAACTTATTATGAAATGAATTTCACACCAAACCAACAACCTGCATGCTTATCCGCATTGTTCATCTTGACAGGGACGGAGAAAGGAAGGGTGCCCTGAAGAAAGGGGCATTTTCATGATGAATGATATTATGTTCTCGAAAGCGAGTGAAAGTCACCCTACCCTAAAGGGGAACGAAGACTTAGAGAGAGCATTCGAAAGTATACGATAACACCATTTCTTAAAGTCTTGCTCATTCGTTTACTTAGATCTTGCCTCACTCCTTCCTTAGTTTTTCACTAAGTAAGTAAAATACCTTAGAATGGGCTAGAGAATCTAACTATTAGGAAGTCAGTGTGCGCTCAATCTGAGAGGGAGAGGGAAGCCTGGTCCTATCGAACCAGATATTGTATAACTTGGTCAGATAAAGGTAAAGCTAAGACGATGCCTCGCATATAGGTAGTAAAAGGGCGCTTATACCCTGACGGTGGGCCCTTATAGGGGAGGGCCCAACCTAATAAGTAACAAACCCCCTACTTTAAGTGCACCTCTGTATCGACTGAATGAATCTAAAGGTCTTGGGTCTATGCCAATTAAAAAAAAAGATCAAGAAGTATTCTAAAATTTTATCCAGGACTTGGAATTTTTTTAAAATAGGACTTCGTAAGTTTCAGTCCGAGTAATAATTATGGTTGGTAATTATTACAATTTCCAATAAGGAATCCTTTATTATTTTTCATAAAGATGTTTAGTTGTATGTGTATCATATATATCACAAGAGTTGTAAAAAAAAAAGAAATCCTAATATGTTTGTGAAAGAATCGAGTGGAGGAGAAAGAGAACGAATTTTGAACCGTTAACGAAAAGAGAGAATATAATAAATAATTAGAGAGTCGAAGAGGCCTCTTTGTTTTGGGGATAGAGGGACTTAAACCCTCACAATTTCAAAAGTCGACGGATTTTCTTCTTACTAACAATTTCTTTGTTGTCAATATTTACAAGTACAATGAGACTCTATCTTTATTCTCGTTCGATGAATCAGTTATCTATCCGACCGTGGAGTGAATGATTTGATCAATTCATATTTGATCCTTTCTTTAACTTAGAATCGAGTTCAAACAATTATTTTTATTTTTTTCATATAAATATCCAAAAAAGGAGGTTCGGGTTGTCGATTGTCATTTCATATAGGAATTCAGTACCTATGTATAACACATGTATATAAGGTTACCCTTTATTTTCTCTTTTCGGTAGTTTTGGAGGAAGATTCCTTTACTTTATTGATGCAAGGTAGTCAACTCCATTTGTTAGAATAACTTCCACTGAGTCTCTGGACCTATCGCTTTTTCTGTCTTTATAAACTTTTGATTTTTTTCGGAAAATATGATTTGGCTCAGGATTACCCATTTTATATTCCAAGGCTTCCTTAAATTTGAAAGTTACCACTTAGTAAGTTTCCATACCAAGGCTCAATCCAATTAAGTCCGTAGCGTCTACCAATTTCGCCATATCCCCCCCTT
>JAOXYD010013322.1:0-15030 GCA_028565735.1 Pinacopodium congolense
CAAATTGACATTTAAACTAACATAAACACTAATTAACTAAGCTATTACTTAATTAACCAAAACATAATTCAACTAAAATTAAACTAACTTTTTAAACAAAAATTCCAGCAACTATAAATTGAATAAAAACTGAAATTAAATGAATTAAAACCTAAGAAAAATACATAAATCTAAACTACATTACTCAAACTAATGGGCAATTAACTAAAAACTAATTAACCAAGACTCAACTTAACATAATAAACAAAAATTCTAGATTATGTAAATTAAACAAAAACTAAAATTTAATGAACTAAGTCCTAAGAATATGCAAATATTCTAACTACTAAACATAGATGAACTAAACACATTAAGGCTAAAAGAAAATTCATGAAATAAACCATCAGACAACTTAATATCTAATCAAAACACATATGAATTTATGAAACTCAAACCTTAAACAAGAGTAATCAAATCTGGAAAAATGAAATTGACAAACTCGAATCATATATAAGTAAACATAGTTTCAAACATTGATAAGAAATTAACTATAATAAACTAACTAAACATTAGGAAATTAAAATATTGATTTAACCTATGAAAACATTAAACTAGGAATTAAACTAAGACCCCAAATAATAAAGCAATAGAAAGCATTGATTAATGAAATAACATTCCATGGCTGCATTGCTGCAATAGAAAGCAATAGAAAGCATTGCTGCATGAACTCATGGCTGCCTCCTCATGGCTACATCCTCATTGGTGAATTTTGAAACTTGCAACCATCCACCTTAAGCAAACCAAGTGTTGAAGCCAAAATCTCCATATGCAGCCATTATCCAAGACTACTTAGAGCTTCTTGCTTTTCTCCTTTGCAAGTAACAATGGCAACCACCTTTGTTGACCTTGGAGAGCTCTTTCCTTTGTAAGTTGTTGATGCCGGCACATCCCTCTCTAAACCTTCCAATGATGTCATGAATCTTCCATTCTGTTTGCAAGTTTCGGCTCTCACTTAAAACATGGATAGTTCATGCTTGTTTTTAGGCAAGTTGTAGCCATTATTCTCCTCATTTCTTTAAGACTTTCGGCCTTCACTTGCTTTGTTTTTTTCTTCTTGTCTATGGCTGCATGTAATGAAGGATGAGCTACTACATATTTTGTTTAAAAAGACTGTACACGCGAGCTGTATTTCAAATGGAAGGGTGATGCGTTTTTGCTCTTCTCTCAATGACATATGCTGCTTTTTTTAATGAGTGGATGGTGGGAGTAGTTGGTTGTCTAATGGTCCTTCATGATATCCACCATGATCAAACTTTATTTGCATGCTTTTTGTCTATCCTCATCATGTGTCCATTAGCTACATTTTTAACAAATTTAAATGATGAATAACACCTCAAATGGTGCTCTAATTCATGTAATTTTTGGACAACCTTTACACACTCCTATCTATATTAATTTGAGCTTTAATTGTCCCTTTATAAGCCATCCAATTTCCAAGCCATTTTGTATAAATCAATATAACTTCAATTTCTTAAAAAATCTTCATGCTTTAACCCAAATTTTGTATTTCATTATTAAACCTAATCATAAAATTAATAAGAACATAAAATTAGAAATTTAACATAAAATAGGAATAAATTCAAATGAAATAACATATTAAAATATAACAAAATTCATTCATATCAATTTCACCCTCATATGCTACCTGTAGTGAGGATCGATCCATGTCTCACTACTAAAGGCATTTTGGAACTATTTTCTCATCCCTTGTTTTCCTCCCTATTAAACCTTTGTGCCTATATCTATAGGCTAGAAATCATAAATATCTATGCTCCTCATTGTAAGGTATTCTTTAGACTTATTGATAATTTCTGTGAACATCAAAGAACTAGGCTTGAAATTCTCTTGAAAAATTCTCACATTCCTCTCTTTCCACATTCCATACATCAACCTTCTAAAGACTATCTTAATGCTTAAGGCCTGTTTGGTTTAGCTTTCCATTTCCATTTTTAGTTTTTATTTTTGTGTGTTTTCATTGGATTTTGTGTGTTTTTTTAGGTTTTTGTGCTGGTTTTTTTTGTTTTTGTGTTGTATTAGTGATTTTTTTTATTTTCATGTAATTTTGTTGGTTTTTATGTTTACAAAAAAAAAAAAAGAAACCAAAACCAAAAAGAAAAGTTGTAAAAAATAGGGCCTCAACTTTTTATCTTAATTCCTCCACTTGATTTGTTTAATCCACTTTAGAACATCCTACCAATTGGAGGATGTGTTAGTTGGAAGTTGCTCAGAGTCACTTGCTATAGCTTACTAAAACAACAGTAGCTAAAAAATAGATGGCTATGAGATTCAAGAGAGGAAGAGCATAATTTACAATTGGAGGCCAAAATTTCCATATAGTCTGTCATAGGTAGATAACTTCTTATTAGCAGCCAACCATATAATGAAAAAATATTTAAGATTTGCCTTAAGGAACCAAAATATTTGGAACCACTCCACTCTTTACCCTTTGCTCCTCCAGAAGTCCCTATATGACTGGTTAGTATAAACACTAGAGTTATTATTTAGTCACTTCACCTTATCCCTTGACAAACTATTTGGAAACTAGCTAGGATTTAGACTTTTCAAATCCTCTAATGTGTTGATAGGAAGCTTAAAATTGTTATCAATTATGACCTTCCTAACAGTAGCTTTGGGGTGTATTATATTCTTAAAAGAGGTAAACCTGTCAACTATATCTAATGAAACCAAACTACACTAGTTATCTACCAAAAAATTATTATGAGTGCCATCCTCAAGTTCATGCTTAAATAGTCTTCTTACTTCATGTTTCCATCTGAACATGTGTAGCATTAACCATAAAGAGTATTGTTTAGGCTCATAATTTTAAAAGCAATGGTCCATAAAGTAGTGAATGTGAACACACCTTACCTAAAGAGACTCCCTATGCACTTATAACCTCCATATTCTTTTAGTCATATGGACCTTGTTACTTATTTTCAATGGTTAAATGTTTAATTTTCCCTCTTACCTTGAGAGTAAAACTTGTTTCCAACTTGTTTTTACTGTATGATAACCCTTTGATCTACCTTTCCATAAGAAGCTCATGAGTATCCTCTCAATTACTTGATAATCCTCTCTAGTATTATCAAATTACCTATCCAGTAAGAGTGCAATGAGTTTAAGATAGAATTGATTAATTGCGTTTTTCCAGCAAAGCTCAAATTTTTATTGCACTAGTTGTCAATCCTTCTTTGAATTCAAGATATCAAAGGCTGGAACTCTAGACAAATCAGTCTTTTATGAGAAATTAGAATACTTACATAGGTAAATGGAATTTGTTTCACTTCAAAACTAGCTAAATTGGTAATCCATACCTCCAACTGTCTAGTAAAGGATGAGATGCAAACTCGACTCTTGTCTTTATTTATTGGCAAACCAGATAACTTCCTAAACATATCCAAGGTATTTAGGAGAGTAGATATTGCCAAAACTTCCATCCTAGTAGTGAAAAGGTAAGGGAAAATGACTTTTCTTACCTAAGTCCCCTAGCTCCCTTAAATAGTTTGTTAGGAATTTCATTTGCTAAAATCCTAAATAAAGTAGAGTTACATATTATTCAATCCAATCTTTAAACTTAAGGGAAAACTAAAGGCTTGTAAGGTGTAAATGATAAAGCTCCAACTAATGGAATCATGAATTTTGAGAAGGTCTACTTTTATAACATAATTATTACATGATTTTTTTTCTATAGTAGTTCTTGAATAATTCCTGCACAATTAGAATATCCACAAAAGGTCATTGAGTGGGATTAATGAGCCTGTTAAGGATAGTTTTAAACCTATTAGATAGAAGCTTCAAAATTATCTTGTATATAACATTGCAACATGAAAATGGCTTATATTCTCTCAAGGAAGAAGGATTAGAGTATTTTGGGACAAGAGTTATAAATGTTTTATTGAACTCCTTAAGAAACTTCTCTTTGCTGAAGAATTCCTTAAATGTTTTAAATGATCATTTGCCCAATTAGATTAAGTGGATTTTTTAAAAATATGGCATCCAATCCACTTAGACTTGGAACCTTGCTAGTTTTGAGTTTGAACATCACCTTTTCAATATCATTTTGGGTGATTGGAACTAGTAGGATTTCCTTCTCCTATGCAACAATTTTGTCCATTATAAAAGCCTCTAGCAGGGGTTGAGAGCCTATAGTATCACCTGTTTTGTCAATGGAGTTGGAGAAGAATAAAAAAGCTCCATTTAGCAAATCCTCATGATTTTATGCCATGGACTTATCCTCCTTTTTTAATATTGTAATTCTATTGTGGTTTTCTCTTGATTGAATACTCTTATTGATGAAACTTGTGTTTCTATCTCCATCCACTAGCTATTGCACCTTAGATTTTATGTTTAATCAAGGAGTGATTAACTTCAACAACCACTACATATTTTGCTGTGGCCTTCTTTTCTTATTCTTGCAAGGACATATTAAGGGGATCATTATTAGGGGCTTGTTTCACCTGCTACGACTTCCTTTTAACTACATTTATTGTCTCTCCCTGATCTCCATATTTTGTTTTAGTGAGCTCCATTAGATATTCTTTGATTTTCTTCAATTTCATGTAGCAAATGTATTCATCTAAACCTGTAAAACAATAGTTTATGCTTTTTGATACAGAAGGCTTGAATCCTTCATCCTGACCTAGATAATTGTTGAGCATACATGGTATAGATATTTATACTAAAGGAGGACCAAAACTAATTTATATAAGAGAGTGATGAGAGAAAAGAGGATCACTAAACATTGCTTTACTATTAGGGAAAGATAACATTCATTATGAGTTGACTCGTGCCCTATCTAATTTCTTCCTTATAAGATACTTGTCTTACTATTTATTACTTAATGTATATTAATATCCCTCTATCTCTAGATCTGTCACTTGATCTTCTACTGCACATTTGATTAGCTCACCAGTATAATTTTTAAAGCTTATATTACCATCAACTTCATATAGGTACATTATACAATTAAAGTCACCTATTAAGATCCAAGGGGCTTAAATATTAACTTGTAAATCTACTTGTTTTTTTTTTCTATAGAACTGCTATTTGAAAATGCAAATTTTGAGGCATATATGACTGTAGTGGATAAGGATTTTTTAGCTTCTAATAAAACTAGCTCTAGGTGCAACAATTAATTTATAATAATTGAGTTCAAAATTTTGGTTATTGTTTAATCATAAGCAATGACAACTCTTCCATAATAATGTGTACAGTGACTAGTAATGATTCCCTAATTGCTATTGAAATAGGTGATTTAGTTATTTTATGTTAACTTGATTTCTAACAGCCCTCCCAGGTTGGGTTTAGCATTTTTAAGGTAATCTTGAGGCATAAGTTGCTTCTTAGGGTTTCTATGCCTTATGACATTTTATGCTAACATCATCATAGTGTAGGAGGAATAGAGCCCTTAAGCTTTTCCCTTCTGCTAGCTTGCCTTCTTGCAACTAGAGTAAACTAACATGATATCTAAGGTACCTCCTCAGCCCTTGAAGATTACACCTCTTGTTGAAAACCCTTTTCATTCTCATTCAAATTTGTTGAGACAAATGCCTCCTGAGCCTTTGAAAATTGTGACTATGGTTGAAGATCCTTTCCAACTATTAATCAGCTTTGGAGATTCTACTTCATTTATGTGCTTTGTAAACAATTCTAATCCTCTACCCTTCTCAAAATTATCTCTTGGCTTGACCTTATCCTTATCCTCTTCAATTTGCCCTCCTCTAGGTGCTAGCTCTATTATTTCCCCTAAGTTTTCAATTTTAGTGTTCAATTTTTACACCCATTCACTTAATTCCTTATGTCTTGATTCACATTCTACCTAGGCTACTTCACTACACTTGAGCCCCTCAATCTGCATCTTATCTATTGGTTTACAAGTAGGCTCTTCATCATTCATCTTGGTAGATATGTTTTCATTTCTTGAGCTTTGTCTTTTCTTGCCTTCATAGTTCCTACAGATAGCCTTATGATTATGATTCTCGTAGTTAAGCATTGGGTTGTTAGTCATCTGGTTTTGCCCCAAAAAATGCAATTCTTGATTAGTAAGTTCTGCAGGGGCCTTTTAAATTATTTCTTCTCCTGTTAATTTGTCTTCATCTCCTCTAGCTACTATTTTCTACTTATTCCCAGTTTATTTATTATAATCACCATTTATGAATCTTCTCCTCATTAACTTCCAAACTTTGTCACCTTTGCTAAATTAAGGTTTGTATTGATAAGAGATCATGATAGAATTTTCAACTAATTGCCCAGATTCATTGAGTTTCATTAAAAGAATAGAATCCCATAAGTTTTAATTTCCATCTATATAACACTTTCATAACTAATTCTTTTAAGGTTAGCTATAGCATTAATTATCCCTATTGCTACTAACATAGTTGGCCAAGTGACTTAGCCCTAATGTAGTCCAGTATTATAATGGGATATCATGTAGTTTGATCTATAGGAGGATTTGCCTCTTCTTGATGTTATGAAGCTTAGCACAAGGACATCATTTTTGTAAAAAAAATGAGGATGCTAAAGTAGTGCCATGGGCCTTTATTCGACACACTCTAAGCTTATGATTCTAAGTTGAATTTGAAAATAAATGTGGAGACTTTAGAGGTTATGACCTTTATTAGGCCATAATTCTTCCTATTCTTGTTAGCTCAAGCTAACATTGGTGGATAGGCTGGTCTTTTTTCAAGGAAAAAAGCCAATGAGAGATGTTTTCCACCTATTTGCTACTTCTTGAAGAACCTACATTGGTGGCATAACCATGGTATTAACATTGGGAGGACAATACTTAAGTGATCTAAGGGTACCATGGTCACCCACTACCTACTTCTAAGTCTTATAGGTATTGAAAAGGCTAGTCTGATGGTTAAAAAAAGGGTTCTGGCTAAAGTTCAGATGGACAGTGGAAGGTATCTCAGTTAAGTTCTCAGTTAAAGAGGGTAGAGGGGCATTAGAGGGGATGGGTGGGAAGTCAGAAGTTAAGGCCTAATTTTACATACCTAAAACTAGAGGTAGAAAAATCAAATGATAGTTTCTAAAAAAGTAAAAGAAATAGGCTTGAAAGGTAAAAGCACAAAATGTTACCTAAGGTAGTTCTTGAAGAAAGAGACAACTCGTCTGGATGAAGTTTAAAGGAAGATGGAAATGAGTGAGGAAGAAGCTAGGGAATAAGAAACCTTGAAGGTTAGACTACAAATTGGATTACCTTGGGAAGGGGGTACCCTTCTTAGAGGGAGACCCAAGGCTATACCGTGACGATACCAAAGGAGCAAGTAGGAAGGAAAGTTAAAGAAGAAAGCTTTAAGCAGAACAGAAAAAGAGAAGACAATTAAGGAAGAGGCCCTCTCTCTAAATGCCATCACTTTTATTTCTTCAATTTCTCCTATTTTTTATATGTACTTTATTAAGTACAATCTGTAGTAAATATCACTTTAAAGAAGCATTTTTTTAATCGTGACAAGTGTAAACATGAACAAATTGTATTTACTTTTGGTGTAGCATAACAATTGTCGTATACTTACTAATATAGTTTTTTCTTACTTAAATCTCCAAAAAATATATATAAAGATATTTATTCCTAATTCTTCAGCCAATATAGTAACAACTATAAATTAATTGGTAGGATATCTATTTTTAATTAGGTAGTTTATTTATAAATACGTAACTTTATTACTTAACATATACTAGTCCTAGATACAGTAGTTTTAACTAAGATTTTAAGGATAAAAATGAATTTTTCTATGCTAATTTATAAGTTGTAGACATAATTATATGTTGGTTTTAAAGAAATTTATTTGTAAGTAGTTGAATATTCATAATTATAACATTCTAATTATTGGTTATTAATATTATATGAACAACATATTGATTAGATATAATTAAGATTTTGTGGGTGAAATTAAACTCTTACTACATTAGTTTAAACGTCATGACAATAATTATATATTTTTTAAGTATATCTTATTATATATAAATAAGTTATCCATAACTATAAACTTTTATTTGGTAGCTAATAATAAACATTAGTCATTTATTTATTTATTTTAATTTAAGATTTAAGGTTAAAAGTAAATTCTTGCTATGATAATTTAGAAATATTGTGAAACAATTATGTATTAGTTTTAAGGACATTTATTTATAATTAAATAAATTATCTATTTAAAGAATTTTATTTAGTAAATAATTTATATTACCTATGAACTTTTTCTACTTCAATTAAAATTTTGTGACTTTAAAACTGAACTTTGGTTAGTAGTACATGTAATGTTTATTAGGGAGGTAAAAAATGTTGTCTTTTAACATGCATATGTATTGCTATCAACATTAAAGCAATGTGGCTTTGACTTAATTGATGAGATGTCACTGAAGATTGGGGGGAGGGAATTAATAAAATTTTGCCATTCATGTTCAGATAACTCTTAACTGGAACAAAAAAAATCAAATATCCAAAGGAGAAGCTATTAAGAAACATTAATTTAGATTTCATCGTGTTACTGACTTGGTATAGAAATAATAAGACTTTGAAAATCATGGGCATTGCTAGCCCTATAAGGACAATGATTTATGCACTAAATTTTACTCCAAAAGAAGAGTAAGTATTCCATAATAAGACGATATAATGTTCTTAATTAATATTTTAATTCATCATTAATCAAAGTAAAAGTTTAGTTTTATGACTAATTTTCATTAAATTAGTCATAATTTCCTTTAGTATCAACCAATATTGTATTTATGTTGACATGGTACTGTAATTCTATTTATAAATTTCTCAAAAAAAGGAAAAAAAGAAAAAATGGACAAGATTTTGTTGCAAGAATTAACTATTTCTTAGAAATAGTTAGTGCATCCAAGATTCGAGTATTCTCTCTAGATTAGATCATGTAAGGTTTATTTTTCAATTGAATCATAAAGCGTAATGGTTTAATGTGGTACTTATTTGAGTTTTAGTTTGATAATATATAATTATGTTTGGATACATTAGGCATTAACTTAATTGGAATGTTGTCGATTTATGTACCTAAACTTAAAAAGTATTTCATCACTAATAACCTTGTCACTACAATACTTTTATCACATTTCCTAACAAATTCAGAGACATTAGCTCACAAAAATGATTGGAGGAAGGACATTCTTCACAAATTCATTAGTTAGACTAGAGGCTATCTATAGCTCCACCTCCACTTTAAGCCTTCCTTGTCATAGTTCAATGAGACTAGTGTTGAGGAATATAAGTGAATGTGTTTTGCACGCTCTCAGCTAATCGTTCATAAATATTAGTTGTACATGAGAAAATTATTCCTTGAGAATATTTAATATATGCATTTCACTCCATCAAATTCCCTTTTCCCATAAAGAAAACCACAAAAGTTAAAATTAAAAAGAAAAATATAAAAATAATATTTATATAATTCGGATGTTAATAGTAGGTAGGACTAAATAGGCTATGTTTCACTATAAAAAACTATCATTTTATGATACATGCCACTCAGAGAAATTAAAGTAAGAATTAATGAAGGAGAAGTAAGGGATGACAAGAAGAGAAAGAGAAGTTAAGTAAGAAAGGGGAATAGTTTCTCTGCCCCATATCATCTCACTCATTCCTTTATTTTAATGCCTGGATAGCTAATAGGGCTGAAATATCTTAAGTTTTTATATGCATTTCAATGTGAATTCAACCCTATTTTTATGTTTAAATACTTGATTTTTGTTTCCTTTTGAGTTTACATGTAGATATGATCATTAAGCACAAGTATAAGTTGAAATGGCCAAGTTTGGAGTCAAATTGTAGAATAATTGGAATTAGAAGAGGTATGGAACTAATTTAAGGACTTATAGCATGATGTTATGAAGTTCCACACCAAATTTCAAGGCCATATGACAAGTCATAAAGAGTGGACAAAGAAAAGAATAAGACAAGCTTAGTTGAGCATCAATTTTAGTACAGATGAATTTGATGATTTATTAGGTATATATTTAGAGCTCAGATTGTTCTGAAATTTAATGGAGTGCAAGAACATCATGTAAGGAGCCTATATACCAAATTGTATGGAAATTGGAGGTGTATAGAAGGAGTTAGAGAAGAAAAGGTGAAGAGAGGTGAAAGTTGTCAAATTTCTATGCTTTCCAGTGAGCAATACCGCAGGTAACTCTAGGCCGGTATATTGCTCCATTCAGAGGGCTATATTGCTTCAAGAAAAATGATGTCTTTGACCAAAACAAAGGGCAAACTTGTCTACACACTTCCTAAATCCTTTAAACCCTAAGAGAGGCATGTAAAAGCTAGAAAAGGGAGCAAAAACATTAGTCTTGGTGGCTCCCCTTAGGTAGCCTTGTGTATTTCCATTTGTTCTTTGTTTGAGCTTAGGTTTTTGCTTCCTTTCTTGTGTTTGTTGTTAATGTTGCTTAAATTTTAGTTTATATCTATATAATCCTTTATATTTTAGTTATTTTTGCTGTTGTTTTCCATTTTGTCATTTTTTTGTATAATTATTTGTTGGATTTTTGGTATTTATATAATGGATGGTTAGTTATTGTTAGTTTAATGCATTTTCTTAATTTTCTAGCCATTTTTATCTTGTTATCTTTATGATTTATGCAAATTTCAGTTTATATTATTGTTGAATTTAGTATGTCAGCTTAGATTTATCTTGAGTTGAAAGATATTGATGGGATTGTGGCTTCATAATTGTGAGAATTGATTATGAATTAATTAAGAATTGTGATTTAGGTCATGGTTAAATTGTAATTCTAGTTAAATGACATGAATTAGAGATTTATACATAGGATTGATCACTTTAGGTATAATTTCTAGTTCAACTTTTAGGAATAAGCTTGTAATATGTAATAGTCCTAGTGATTTTCATACGTAGCAATATGTTAATTAGTTTTGTCAGTGAACTTAACTAATTAATCTAGGATTTTAGTTCTCTAGGTTACACATTCCAAGCTTGTGAAATTGTGGCTTAGGTTAGTCATTCCCTAGTCACGCCATTAAATCTAAAGAGTTTATTTTAGGTTGTCATGTGGTTATGAGTAAGTTTTCTATCCTATAAGACTTATCTAAATTTAGAGGAACTGAGGGTTTGAGAACTTATTCAAACCTATAGGCTAGCATCTTCGATCAATCACAATTTATTTATTTCAAGGATTAATTATGTCTAAATCCCTGATATATCTTTTGTCCAGCTTTCTTTTATTGTCTTTTATTTATTTCTTTTATGTGTTCTTGTTTATTTATTTTGTGTTCATTAATTGTCTTTGTATTTAGTTTTAATTTCATTTAATTTTAGGGATTTTTATTTTTATTGTTTTTCTTTTAGGAAACCTTAAAAATAGCTTTAGTGTACCCTAACTTTTTGTGGGATCAACCCTGACTTGTTTTAGCTATATAGTTAGGATTAGTTAGGTATTTTATTATTTGGTGCGCTCGCGATAGCTCCCACCAATTGTAGAATTTTGTTATCATATGAATAGTTTATGTTTTTATGCTGAAGGTACTTAAGTTTTAATAAAATATAAATATAAGATTCATAAAAAAAAACATTGTTAAAAAATGTAAGTAGACAAGTGCACCTATCATAATGTAGTATAGCTATTTATCGATCCACGAAGACTGTGATTACAAGAGAATTCTTAACCTTACCATCTAACCTACTCAAAGGTAATTGACTGATTAATTAATGAAACTATAAACAATAACTAAAGAAAAATCCAAAGACAAACTAACAAGAATTAATAAGCAATAGTGAAGTTAAGATCTAGGTAGCTAATCCTCTAGGATTCATGTGTATTCATCATTTAACCTTGACTAAACATGTTATACAAATTTCCTTAGACCGTAGTTTCACTACGTTAAATGACATTCTCTCTCTAGTTATGTAATTATATTAAAATCAATAAATCAAGCGAAAGTTCTCTCTATCTTAATATGACAATTGAATGCATTAATCCATTCTAGAGAAGCTATTGTTTTCGCTAAGTTCATACCTAACATGGACATCTTATGAAAGCTTATCTCTAGATCCTTATACAAGATGCAATGTTTATGGATTGATCTAATTCATACATTTAATTTCTTAATATAAATATATGTAATAACATCATTAGAAATGAAGTTCACATTCGTATAACATTCAAAACTAATGTCATTAATTCCATAAACAAATATAATAAAAATATGTAAATTCAATATTTAATAAATAATAATGAAATAATAAATTTTAGAGTTCATAACAACCTAAATCCTATAAGAAAATTAAGTTTCAAACATAAAGAAAAGAATAACAAATAATCAATAAAAGAGTAGGGATGAAGAAGCTCATAGAGAACTTTCTTGAATCTCTTAACTCCTTTATGATTCTTATTGGACAATCACTCTTGATCTTCACTTTCTTGTTGTTTTGATCCTAATCTCCTCCTTCAATCTTGCTTTATTTCTTATTTTGATAGCTTAGAAATCACCTTTAAAGTCTTGGTGGCTACTATAGGGCTTGTAGGAGCCAAAGACAATGAGAAAAGGCTAAAAATTACGTTTAAATCATGTTCTTAGTCAAGACATGGGGTAAGCCATGAGGTATAGCTCACCCCATGGCTCTTCTGTTGTTTTTTCAGCTTTTGACTTTTTTTTTAAAAATCTTTTTGCTATAACTCCTTCGTTTATCCTTTGCACATGAAATTTGGTGTAGAGCTCCCTAACTTGATGTTCTTGCATTCCAAGTCAATTACACAACAATTCAAACTCCAAAAGTTCACCTAATGCCTCACCAAAGTTACCTACAGTTAAGTTGTTACTTTTTTTAGTTTCTCTTGTTCTTCTCTTGGTGCGCTCTTCATGGCTTATCCTATAGCCTTGATATTTGATGTGGAACTTCATGACATGATGTTCCAACTCCAAATTGATTCCACATCTCTTCTAACTCTAAATGTGCATTAAAATGCTCACCAAATCATACAAAACATAAACAATCATCCAAAACAACTTAAGCAACATCTTATTCAAGAATAAACTAAATATGCATCCAAATCACATGGAATTAACCTTTAAAACTAAGGTAATAACTATAAAACATGCTTAAAAGATGTATAATAAAGGTGTTATCAATATTCTAGACATGCCAATAGTTATATAACTACTTGATCAAAATTACCTTTATATATAATCTTTAAGTTTCAGTGGCCTATAGATTTTCCTGCTACTTTTTCCTTCTTCAGTTTTTGGAATCAACCAGTATCTTTATTTCTTTTTCATCCTCATTGGTCTTCTTGTGGCCTGTATGATTTTGCAATCCCATTATATAAATTTAATTTCCTACTAAAATTATTATAAATTAAAATTTTTTTAAGAATTGGCTATACAAGAGAATGTAGACATTCTACTCTTTTTTGACTTAATACATAACTTCTTTGCTTTCATAAGAAATTAAACGGCATTAAAAAAGTTAAAATATGGTTTTAAAAGCTCATTTATTCTCTATTATTTTATTAGTTGTCACATTATATCAAGAGACTTCTATAAATAGCTAACAAAACTCTCTAAAATTAGGATATTACCAAATAATATTGTATTCCTTCGTTACTTTAAAAGATTAATGGTTTTATAGTAACGCAAAGAGCTTAAATTATTTAATTTAATACTCTCCTAAATTAGGACTATTTGATGCCAACAAAAATGTCAAAATTATTATTTTAGTGAGGACACTACAATAGTGAAGATAATTTGTACCTTTGAGATTGAATGAATCTATGTTTAGAATATGATAAAATACTTGACTTAGGAGAGCAAATTTCTTTTTTTTTTAATAATGATTATATGAGTGGTTACTCAAATAAACATTTATCTTTTAGAGAGACATAACTATAGTGACTTTTGGTGCATATGAGTATATATTAAATACATGTTTTTATGTTATTAGCCTGATGCTTCCACTAAAAGCCAATTGCGCTTAATGGGAGGTAGAATTGTTACATCTAGCTCCAATTAATTAAACTTACATACATAGAAATTTTCTTTCTATGCATTTTCTTTTTGGTTGACTAACATGTTAGTTTATACCCTATAACCAATCAGTTGGTTGTAGATTTATGACATATTTTATCAAAGGCATTATTTATTCTATACATATTTGTTTAATTGAATATATATAAGATAAAGTCCACGGGATAGATATATTTTACAAATAAAATTATGATGGAGATTATCATTATCGGATTCATATTGTAATTAAGTATTGTCTTCAAATTGTTTTTAGTCATTACATTATTAAGATTGGACATAAATAGAGTAGGAAGACATGTACTTGTTTTGATTTTCCTTACTAAAGAAATAGTCGATCTCATGGACTAAAGTATCAAGATATTTAAACAAACGTATGGGTGCTTATTAAAGAACAAGTTCTCTGAATTGACACTCACTCCAATATCAATTTCTGACCAAGTTTATGCAACCAACTACTTCAATCAATCAGCATGGTTTACCTTCTATTCAAGCTACCTAATTCAACTTCAAGCATACACTCAATCCTGTTTCAACTACTATGATAGAATTTCAAGGTATAAAACACATAATAATGACTTAAGTGCAAAGAAATTGACACACATAATACTCATAATCTAACATACATCCTATATAATATGCAAAACGCAAATAAAAATGAAATAACTATCTCCCCACACTTAAAGGACACATTGTCCTCAATGTGTAAAGAGAGTACAAAGATAAAGAACACAAAGATTAAAATTACGAAACAAATCAATAAATCATAAAAAAAACAATAAATAAAATTAATAAACAAAAGAAAAGAGAAAAAAAGAAAAAAGAGAGAGGGTAAGAGAACTTATGGGGATTTTGGTGGGTTATAATCTGTAAAACCTACAAAATAAGGAGAAGAAAAAAAAAAAGAACTGAAACTGTAAAGTGATCACAAAAAATAAAAGCAAGTAAAATAAAAGTAACTAAATAAATAAAATAAAAACATGAAAAAAATAGACTAAGATCGG